>WURT03656511.1:0-18588 GCA_009936505.3 Holothuria glaberrima
AATTTTCATCTGGTGGGGCAGAAATATTTTTTGGTGGGGCATTGCCCCGAAATGCCCCCCCCCCCGTGGCTACGGGCTCGCCCTCTTCACTTTGTCACGTCGTAAGCATGAATATTAGCTTGGGATTTAAAGCCAAATGACAAAGTTGCAAGGATGGCCATTTGGTACTGCATAGACCACAATTTGCAGAAGCTTTACGGCAGTACTGTGGAAACTTACAATGTCACATAAAAGCCATGGTGTACTGACAAGTGGTACAAGGGAAGTTAAGAAAATCCAGTTGTCATTCTGTCTTAAACGGAAACCCACTGTAAAAGTGTTTTATTTCAAAGAAACTTCTCTGAAAAGACGTTATACTTGTTAAGCTGCAGTCTGTCGCAAAGCAGGTATTCAAATTCGGTGGCGGCCAACGGTTTGCATTTACCAATAAAAAGAGACAAATGAAGATTGATTCCAGTTTGTAAAGAAAACTGGTTACACACGCTTCTCATTTTGAATTTTGGCTTGTTTCTTCCAAGGCTTTGTTAATTTTGAAGATTTTAGCATTGATCCAAGTAGGCTATTCCAACACTGGTCAGCTTCGTTTTAGCTTACAAGATCTTATGCATGCTCTCCACAAACATGTTTGTCAGTTACTCTCAAAAAAGTATTAATGAAAGTGCACACTTACCAACACTACTGAAATTAATGTCAGCTGAGTCGTTAAATTTAGAGAGGTAGACTCTAAGTTGTTGATCGAAGGTAATTGCAACACTAGTTCTAGACTTTACCAAGGCAAGATGTTTTCTTTTTGAAGTGGGGAACCAAAGTACTTTTATATGCATAAGGGGATGATATGTACGCTTAAGATTATTTAGTACCCCTAAGGGATTGATGCTGTACTAATTTCCTCAGTTTGCACAAGGACAGGTTCCTTTCAATCCTTTGTTGCTGTTCCTTAGCAGCACACTATGATTTTTTATGTTTTGTGATAGTCGGTGAGGATCAGCACAGGAAGCTTTATATTATTACAAGCTCTATTAAATAAGAAAAGGATCAATGAAGATCACAAATATTAACATCCTGGACTAACATGTCTGAACTCCCCTTAAAGTACGAGTACAAAATGCTGAGTACGAGTACAAGCGCCTGAGCACGAGCAAAAGGGCCTGAGTTCGAGTACGTGTGCAAGTACTTGTTTTTCAAATTCCCTGAGTACGAGTACAAAAATGTACTCGATGACGAGTAGGAGCACGAGTACGTACTCGAGTACAACAAGTCTGTACCGCATCACGTGCAGTGTGAAAGGGCTCGAAAAAAAAATGTCGCTGGAGCCTCTACTTGCCTTTGTAAATATACCAGTAAGCTAAGTATGTTATCAGAAGGCTGAATGGAACTAATAACTATGGCTTGGGCATGCGTGCACTTCCCTGAATTAAATGTTTTTGTCATTAGTTTGCTACCACAGGAACAGACTTAAGGCAAACGTTCAACTAATGAAGTAAGTTTTCTCAAGTTTTATTTTTATCTCACAGCGCTTCAATCGTTTACAACGGTCACACAGTAGAGAACGTCCCAACGAATCGTTTGTCCAAGTTTGGCCAACTTTATATCATTGCAAATATCAAAATATTACATACTTAGCTACAGATTTGAAGTTTCTTTTAAGGTACACCTTTCATTCGCCCGGGGTGACTATGCTAGGGATCAAAAAGTTAATAATTTGTTTGTTACGGAAGTGGAAGGTGATACATTGATAAAGTGAAGTCTAAATCACGACCTTGGCTGATATCCTAACGAGGCCATGATTTCGGTGGAGACCTTTTCTATTTCAGAGGTCGAATAAAACAGCCTTAGAGGCTATGAAATAAACTGTGATATGGTCCTCTGGTAGAAGATGTAAACGGACAAAGCTAGTAGGCAGAACCAAAGGGTCAATTTAAAGAAGGCAGAGAATGATTTATACCTGCAGCGCAGGCCCTGCTTTCCTGTATGCGGCATACTCTTAGGCCTATATCATTGGGTTGTATATATTCAGGGAATGAAACGTGAATATTGCATGCATCATGCTTCTGCCGAGCATCTTGTGACCAAAGTTAAATGCAACAAGAACGCTGATTAAATAGAACCGACGGACATAGGCGTAGGGAAACGTTTGTTTTAAGAAAAAGCTTCTCCCGCATTACAGAAAATTCGTTTTATTTCGAAAAAGTGCGTACTTTGTCGAGCGAACTTGTGATGGAGAACTCACTAAAACATAGTAGAGCCCAAGTGCTTATTGGTCCCATTGAAATGAGCTCATTCCCGTGCTATTATTACGGAGCTGTGGCACGGGTTTGAAACAGGGGTTGTGGTTGGGTACCCACTCTCTTTAGACCCCTGCCTAGGAAGGAGGTCCGAAACAACATTCAGCCCGGTCGAGAACAGCTTCCAACGACTAAGCTGTAGTGTAGGCCTTATACTATGCATGCACCTTTCTAGTGTTATATCGATGGTCTATTAATTGTTGGATGAGTGGTACATTCTCAAGTGTAAATGATCATATCTCAGATAGCAATGTCCAAAGTATAACCTTGTCCAAAGTATAACCTGATAATTCATTTGGATATTTTCAGTAATCTTCGGGACAATATGGTTGGTATTCTTTCTTTGTGGATCCATGGCAACTGGCGTAGGAGAGTCGTGTAAGCCCACAAATACCGAGTTTTGAACAACCGAGTATTAAGAAGCTGCTATAGTAGCTCAGGTTTTAAGGGACAGTCGTATCGGAAAACCACCAGGATTGCGACAACGCTCTTTTCCGAGTATGAGAAAATGTTGGGTTGAATGTTTTTAACAGGGACGAATTTTTGCCTCAAAATAAATCGGACAAGGTCAATGAGAACATTATGAACATCTGCAGATAATCCCGCCTGTTTGAGTTACAGCTACTAAAATCTGCGATGACATATATGTCACTTTTGATGAAGATTGAATCTCGGCAGGTATGATCTGTGGTTAACTGAATTAATTGAAGCCAAAATGAAAAAAAGCCCCAAGACTTTTCCAATTTGGTTTCAATCTGTTACTAGTTCGAGAGAGTGCATATGCTGTACATTCACAGGTGTCATTCGGATTGAGGATAAGGGGGAAATTAGATTAACAATCGAATGATTCCACTCGGAATCTATTGTCACATTCAACAAGGTATTGTCCTTTATAACTTCTGAAAACTGTGGGAGAAATTTTAAATTGTCATGATATACATATGGGCATTAGTTGCATCTTTTCAGCCTGAATAGTTTGTTTGAGACCCGGTACTTGAATAAAGCCCTACTATTAGGTGGAGTTGGCTTGGTGGTTTGAGTTTACATCCTTGCGTACTAGAGGTCCCTGGATCAATTCCCGTTGGTTTCTGGGACTGAAATTTACTTGATCTGCATAGCTTTTCACACTGCGGATGTCTAGGGGGCCTAAACTGGCAAATTATAATTGGGTGTTTGATTGTTCCATTCAAGATGTTATCCGATTGAGAAAGCTGTCCGCTTTGTTCAGTTCAACTGTCGAACAGGGGTGCAGAGCAAGGAACTCCCACCAGTCGCGTAGTCAGAGGGGGCAGGGGGTAGCGTGCCCCCACAGAAATTTGGGACGTGATGGGCGATTTCGAAAAAAAAAGTGAGCAAAAAAAAAAAAAAAACGGTGAGCAAAAAAAGGCGAGAAGAGGGAGGGAGTCATAGTTAGTACGGTAAAGTATGTAGTCCCCGACGGCGACTAGTCTCCCCTACGGTTTACCTGTTTTTGCTCCCAAGAGGACAATTTCTTCAATAAGAACCCAAAGTTTTCGGCGCGCTCCATTCTTCCATTCCACATAGCTAGATGGCATACGTCCTGACAACCTCACCAAGGTTAGTTAGTTAGTTAGAAGAGGTTTTACGGCCCAGTTTCTAACCAATTGGTTTAAGTCGAGCCGACTACGGCCTTTTTTCCAGTTGTGGCTCACTGACTTGTTTTCCCTACTCCATTGCTTATGTTAAGCACCAAGCACAATGGCAGTAGGTTCCATTTTTTAAGTCTTCGGTATGACCCGGCCAGGATTCGAACCCTAGACCTTCCGGCTGCAAGTCACCAAAGTAGGCAGAGTACGCAGGTTATGTGGAGGTCATAAATTTCATCCAGAATCACAAAGCCTTGCCTTCTATTGTGTGTGTCATGCGGTAGGTCAGTTGGTGTGCGACTCACGGAGTAAAGTTTGGCTATTCCATCGGGTAGTCCAAGGGGTTTCGACACAATGTAATGTTATCCACGATACGGTCTACAACCCCCACAGTTTCTGTTTTTTTTTTCTTTCTTTTGTCTTAATGATTACATATGTTTTTTGTGTAAGCCTACCAAAAGGTTTTGCCCGCTTCGTTTGCTTTGAAACTTCACGATTAAGACTCAAAAGAAGTTTTCAGTGCGCAACTCAGTTTTTGAAGTATTCAGTGATATTGTGCAAAATATGCCCTGCAATGGCATGAGATGGTTAGACTCCTTCATATTCCATTCTCACCCTCAAAATAGGGGCTGTCAAAAATTGGGGTTGCTGGCATGGCCTGGGACGGCCCACTGTGGGAAAATTCTGTCGCCACCCATGGTCGGTTTACTAATTTTAGCTTTCTGGCAAAAGGGTCATTTCATTTTGGTACCATTTGCCCACTCTTCCTCAGTTCCGTTACTTATAACTAATAGTAATAAAGAGCAAACCCTTTCTACCTTTTAAAGTAACTAAATAAGTAAAATTCATGGATTTATGTAAATGTCGGGAATTTCATTTCATTTGACTAAACTTATTTAATGTTCTCTTGAGTCTGTCGTACGGTAGGGCTAGTGACTCGAGGAGGGAACAACAGTGTAAGTTGTGCCCGATAGGGACCAACTGCCCGAACAATTGACCTATATACAGTAATCTCTAAATAAGTACAAATTCTTTTTAGTGTAGGCTTACCCCAAAAAATTTGCGCAGTTTTTCCACAGTTTAGATTCCGGGAAAAACATTAAATCAGCGCGGAACTATTTTCCTCTAGCATACACACAAATTTTATGCTGTATAAATGCCTCGCAACGGCGTGGTATGGAGTCTGCCCCCACCGTCAGGCAAACCCTGGCGCCACCCCCTGGAGGGATGAGAAAGTTTACCTTCCTACTGACTTGTATATGTGCTATGGAGTAATATGGACTTGGAAATGGAAGCTGGATTTTTTTAGAGCTGCGACTATTTTTGAGTGGCGGCCATTTTCACTCATAGGGCGGGTCGCCCCTCTAAAACCTCTCGTGGAGAACACTAAGATCTAGTGAAAAAAGAAACAAAATATAGCATCATTTTGCATCTACGGCCTACGAGACAGCAATAACATTTCAAAAGGGGAGGGAGACACCCCTCCCCTTATACCCATCCCCAGGACTGCGGTCAAGAAAAGGGACGATGAGTCCATTTTGCCCTCTCACACAAAAGACCTGGCTACGCCCCTGACCTCTATCCCATCCTTTGGGAGAGTGGCTGAAGACTGGGGATACATGCACTCACGTCCGTCGGATGGAGACGTTAATTGGCGGTGTCGGTAGCAGGATTGGGAATCGGTTAGTACACGCCTGCCTCTATACCTCCGAGCACTAGTCGAAAAGAGAAGGGGGAATTTCGCCGGTGTTTATCCACGCTCACTCTGGTATAGGGTTCCTCGATGAGCCATTTGACTTTTTGACCCCCAATATGTTAAACTAAACGTGAAACTAAAATATAATAAACTATCATTTTTAAATGTTGAGTGCAAAGCTTACATCTAGTTATACGTTCATATAAAAAAGAGTGAAAGTAGAAATAATTCCCAACTTCAATAAAGTAGGTCATTTACATAATTGGTATACTCACACTTAACCATAGCTTTGCTGAGAAAATTTGTTTTTGTAGGGTGTGGAATCAATGTTTGTAAAAATGACCCGACCTTCTCCTCTGTCAACCGCGCACTGTATAACAATTCTTACTTCTTCCTGTAGTACTTTCTTGTCCAACTCAAGCAGGCTAGGTCTACCACAGATGTGAAGACTACCTGATTAAGAGTTTTTAAGAAAAGCTTACAAGGAAATTTTGGATGCCCCCCTCCCCCCAATGTTCACCTTAAAGTGATCGTTGGCCATAAAAAATTGTCAGTGCATGGTAAAGCAGGTTACCATTGCAGAACAAAGTTACATCGAAACTGACATGCAAATTGCGTGTATAACTGTGAAGACTACCGTACATTGGGTGCACCTACCGTGACAATTACGATTTGTTTTTGACAATTACAATTACGACCACTGCGAGTCTGCGGTATAATTTCGAAGCTGGTTCATCGACATGTAGGATACTATAAACAGGAAGCTTCTCCCTACTACGAGTAAGACGGATCACCCCACACTCAGTGTGTTATTGAAGGGGATAAGCAGGGTCAAATTGTCTGTTCCGCGTGTTTTAATGGTGAGTGAGGAACCTCTAAAGGATTGCAATGAGCATTTCGGGGAGATTTCCCCTTGTAGAAGAAAAAGTTGTCATATAGGGGCCACCAATTTGCCTACTTTGCCCACAGTTCTCTTAATCTGTGTACATCTGTGTGTTCCGAAGCCACTTGCAAAGTTGATCGTTCTAATGTAATGGAAATTTACATTCGGTAGGTGTATTGCCATAGCTATCGGAAAGCTTCGTCCTGACCCTGTTTTGAGAGAAACTCAAGTTCTTGAGTAGTCTTCCCGTTTATATTACGCTAGCAAGCCTATATACTATGTTGCATAAGTTTTTCCCATGTCGGGTAGTCTGCGTAGCCACTCTGTGGCTGCCGCCCCCTCATAGGCTTTTCGTAGTGATAAGCTGGACGAAAATAGCTGTCCGCCAGGCGGGGTACATATCGGGCTAATTCTGCATTTTTTGCAAATGGGCGAATATCCGGGATTGATGGGTTGGTCATGGCCTGTCAGTCGACCGCTACTTTGGTGGTTAACCCTGCTACAGTTATCCGTCACTCTATGTTAAGGCTAAGATTTTTTGTTCGATAAACATTCTTGATAAAAGATAATATACCTGACAAAAGTCTCTACTAAGTGGGGTATCACCTTGAACCACTGTGGTATCATGTTATCGTAATACAGTCATATAGCCTAGACATGAAACAGCTTATTCAAATTACATATAGAGTGACGAAAAGATGACGCAACGACAAGTCTCAAAAGGAAGTCTTTAGGACGTTACGGACGTTAGTGGGTTTCATTTACGTAAACTTTGGTATACAAATAACGAGTTACTTTATCTAAAGGGGGCGCCCTTTCCTAAGTATTCTCCGTATTATTCCGAAATTGTGCTAAGTGGTCCTCCCCCACACATGTAATCTCTTCGTCCAATTATATCGTAAATGTTATCTTTCTAAAATCCATCTGTAAGCAAACCTGTAAGGACACCAATTAGACAACATTCTTATATTACAGTCAGAACGTCTTTCTACAAAATACCCACAGAAAGCGCAGTATTTATGAATTTTATTTTTGTATTTATGAATTTTATTATTGCTTACACGTGTAATACGAAAATGCATTTAAAAGTAAGGGCTAATACCAAAATTTTGCTCTCAAAAATAACATTGCTCCGTTCCCAGCATAGTTCCATAACATAAAAATCCCATTTGTGTCAGCGTAAAGACAAGAAGGTTGTGCCCCGATATTAGCACACAAAACAGTGTAGATAGACAGTGGCCACACTATACCTTTATCGCACTGACAAATTATGGAAACGGAAGGTGAAGTGTGTGCTATCCAAACACGGGAAGCTAACCGAGACGATTGATAATTAGTTACTACAGGGGTAATTTCCTGACTCAACCGTTATTCGTCTAGTCCATCCTTTTTCTGTGAATCAACAGTGGGAGAGTTCTACTAGCTTCCCCCTTGTTGTAATTTAGCTTACACGTATTTTAAGTAGGCATTACAAATTCATACGGCGGACCATGCAGCGAAATCATTGTGCCAACAGTATATCGCATGTGAGAACGGCCTGTCAAAAATTCAAAATTAATTTTCTTATGTCTTCTTAAATGTCAACTACACAGATCACCCTCTTTTTCGAGCATTTTGTTTATTGCATTGAATTTCATCACCTTGAGACACATAATGTGGGAGGATAATCATAGAAAGTTTGAAAAAAGTGATGAACCACAAAAAGAAGCTCAGGGGGAAAAGACTTTGAATTTGGACGTTTTCCCTATACCTTCTTAATGATAAAACTTGTGATGTGAGGCAAGGCGGGTAATGAGTCTCATTGCCCCCGGCCCCTCTTCTCCGCAACTTTCTACTATCAGTAATAACATCTGCATTATGGAGCAGTCTGAATGTTAAGATACCTTCACAACAGGTGTCGAATATGTACTCCTCTTTGACGTACATACTCTAACGAGTATTAAGAGCCAATATAGGTGCAGGAGAAATACACGTCCGCCATGTGGGCAAAATGTTAAGTTGAATTGCCCTTCTTGGTTCGATGTGATTCCTCTACTAATTAAAGGGATGTGGCAGCGATGTACTTTGTGGAGTGGAAATATAATTACTTTTGTGTGTATTACTATCCACTATACCATCCTCATTTCAGTATATCATCCCTCATTAAGTATGAACTTTGCAAAGATTTTATCCACTTCAAATGATATGCGCAGAGACGGTATAAATTTCATGACAGCCGGGGTCTAGAAAGTTAGTCGAATATTCCTGTAAAGGAAAGACTTACAAGTGGCAAAAATGGACTTCATTGTTGCTTCAATAGACATCCTCATTGACTATGAAACAAAGAAGAAGATTAGCCTATGGCAGGAGTTCCCAACCTGTGCTCATGGCAGGGGTTCCCAACCTGTGGTACACATACCACGAGTGGTACATTTGGACTTTCTCGGTGATACGCATGGTGGTACACAGCGTGCTGAATTTTTTATTTGGCTGGAGTGGACATCTAATATGAACGCATGAATGTTATCGCAAAACAGTATTACAGTTGAATATTGGTAGGCCGACAGTGGTACTCTGTGGCACCTCGCAAATAGGAAATGGTACCCCAGGAGAAAAAGGTTGGGAACCCCTCGTTTATGGTATAATAACGTATGCTAACTCTGATTGAGATAACTCTCTCAACTCTTTGCTATTTGCTCTTTAATCTTTGCTTTAAAATTCTGTATATTATTAAGAAATTCGTTATTTTAATAATTGGTTTTGTATTTTGGATTATTTTTCTCGTTAGTCTCAGTTCAAAGCTCTCCTCCATGAGAACGAATTGATATTCTTGCTCAGGAAGGGCAAAAGAACGTTTAATTAAGTTAAGAATACGGTTATTTACGAGTGGGGGTACATTCGCCTGCGATGTTTATTGTTTTGCTGCATGGTATGATATACGTTTAGATATTTTCATTCCTTTACTAAATTGTGCATCTTGGAATATAGTGGTTCCAAGTCTGTCGCTTCTTTGACACAGTCTTAAAGGGCAATTCTTGTCTTCCCAGACAGTTGCAATTCTCCAAACTATGCAACTTGTAGCTCCTCCCACAACTGTATAAAACTACTCTTTATGCAGACACAAACCTATTTTATTACTTCAAGGTCATGTCCTGATGAGCAGCAAGGCTATAATGTGTAATCCAGGCACTCTCTGCATTGTGAGGATTGTAAGCTACTGTGCATCTTTTGAGTTTGCAAACTTTGCTGTCAATCAAAGAGCAGTAACCAACTGAGAATTTTCATACCCCCCTGCACTAAAAATGTACTTTGGGGTGACGAATGTATGGTTTTAATGACGTCATACACTACATTTGTAACCTCACTGGTTAATGTTCGACCGATTTTTCTCGCCTGTTCACATCACACTATAATCACTCCGTCGGGTACTTGATATAGCAAAAGCCCCTGTATTTCCTTGGTTCTAACAATTACATTCAACTAAGCTTCAATCACCGGTCGTCAAAAAAGGTTAAACGATTGCTTTTGTACTTTTTAAGCATTAAGACCTGTACTCGGTGAAATCGATTTATCTCGTCCTATCGGAAGGGTTGCTTACGCATTGCAAAATGTACAACTTTCTACAGTGGTAAAGTTGGTCAAGTTTCCGTCAAAAACAGAACTCCGGAAATGTACTAAAACAAGCCAAAGGCTGATAATATACAAGAGAAGATCTCTTTCCCAACTGTAGGGCCTACCACTACCAGGTTCTTTCACCAAATTTGCTCTTGGTATTAGCAATTGCATCCTTTTAATCGTCTAAACGCCTTGTCGCCCCTTTTCGATGCGTCAGAAATCCGGCTTATATATACATTTCTGACCCAAATGCGGAAATATAAGCCTATCGATTTCAACTTTACACATGTGAAACACCTTTCAAGTACCTATGGAAATGTCTTTCTCTTGGCAATAGCAAAGCAGATGGGATTTCGATTCCGGCAAAGACCGTTTCGTACAGGGGCAGTCCATTTGTTAGAATAGTTATTGTGTGTTTAGGTAAGTAAACACACGTACGTAGGGAGTGGTATGTGTACCGTCCGTTAATTAAAAATCCACCCAGCTACCATCGTGGTAGACCAAGGAATTGCGACAGGGTCTTTCTCTTGCCTTCAGGGTATTACACAGAATATTGAGACGGGCCGGGTCGGGTCCTGTGCAGAACGAGAAAAGGACTGGATTACCAATGAGAGACAGGGACAGGTATTCCCGTATGGGTGGGCCCAGTCCTTAGGAATTTCCGAAGTTCCATTGGATTTCCTTAAGTTTCAAGTTTGTTTTCCTCCCAAATAGTACCATGGTAAATGGAACATTATGGCACAACAACACTATCCCTTCTTTGTCACACCTTAGAACCATATAAGAACTACTCATGCTATCTACATGCATCATGGGCGTACGAGGGGAGGGGGGTTTTGGGGATGCTCCCCCATCAGGGCAGAAAATTTGATATTTTTGCGCATTATGATGCTGTTTTTTGCACACATGCTTAAAATTTCGTTCAAGAGTGCTAAGCCCTACCCCAACAGAAAGTGGTCCCATACGATCCTTTCTAATTTTCTAAGGAAATCTAAGAATGAATTTTCTCAGAAACAAGATTATAAACGTTATCTTCTGTCGTGGGTTTCTCTTCAACTTTGTTTTTAAGTTGAAACATATAACTTCAATATACTCTGCGTGGCGTGGTAAATTTTTGGTCTTCTCTTTCCTTATGTGGAGTCACCGACACCATTTTTACCCAACTTATCACTATCAATTAAACGATGTGTCCTTATAATAACATTTAATTAAGACCCCATTGACCCTGACTGCGGGAACCAGTGAACCTCCTGGTCATCGCGTGGAATTAGGATCATTGAAAGTTCGTTCAATGTCAAAAATTTACAGAGGAAATACCCCACTTCCTTCTAGTAGCAAAGCTGTCTACTTACAGTGTATTAATCTTTTCCATGGTTTTACAGTAACCGTGGTAACGAGTTACTGCCGTCGTCGAACAAGTTATCGATTGCATTCTTTCGTTTGAAAAAGGTTCAAAAATATACAATAGCGGCAAAAGGGATTTTTAAGTAATTTGAGGCAGCTTTTGATATGGATGAAGTTTATTCCATGAGAAAAAGCTTACATATACTCTTTATTTAAATGAGCATTGATTAATTGTTCCTGACTGTTACAGCTTTCATTCTGCTTACTGGAAAAGTGGCCCCTCTCAACTATGGTAATCATCAATCATGCAAGGCATCTTGACCCTAGTACGTTGGTTGTCCGTAAAGCCTCCTTCTAAAACAGTGGTTCCCAACCATTTCAACCCCACGTCCCCTTTCACCGAATGGGGTTGGGCAAACGTCCCTCCCCTGTCTATAGCATACTATTGTCATGAAAAACGACAGTAATAAAACACACGTTGAAATAAAGGAAAAACATGCACATACATTCTTTCAAGTTACGTCCGATTTAGTCTGTTAGTTAAGCCAAGCAACGGTGCGCTGGATTCAAAAGCTGACTCCCTTTTGTGCAAAGTTGTGGTCAAGAACGGACAAACTTTTTTTTTGAAATTTATCAGATGCGAGGGGGTCCACCGCATTGTATACCGTTCCCCCAAGGGCCTCTAATGGGATTAAGGGACAACGTCTTAATGGGGGACCAGGGCGAAGCTCTCAGGAGCTCTGGGGTGTTAACGAAATAAACTGTCCGCACGAGAATGAGGCAATGAAAGTCAAATCTAAACCGTCTTCGATTATCTGAAAACCTTAAATGTGCACTAGAGTATACAGAAGAGATTACAGAAATCACCCATACAGCATTTTTTATTTCAATCGCTACTAACATGGTTAGACCTACTCGACTTGTTGACGTTATTTATCTCCTTTCGAATTTGAGAGCTCAGCAAAGGGAAACTTGTGGAATATCGTAAGACCTGGTTTAAACTCATTCTCTCATTTGTTAAACGCCCCCTACATCACTCTTAGCTCTGATCCCCCTTAGTTGTTGAAACGCACCCCGGGGGCGATGACGCCCCCGTTGGGAATCACTGGTCGAAATTGGTTAGAAACTGAGCCGTAAAACCTCATCTAACAAACTAACTAACTGGTCGAAAACCATCCATCTTATAAAAAGATAGCATACTGATTGGGCATTCAAACAAGTACTTCTTGTACATTCTTTCTCCGTCAATTCTACAAAAATGACCCTTAAAATGTAGCGATTAATTTGTCTAAGATGTCAATTGCAAAAATGAAACACGGGTACCAAACAAAACATTATTCTTAAGATCATACTAGAACGTGCCTTGCGAAACTCCTTGGTTTTTTGAAGCAGGGGTACAGTTCCTTGATTAAAGCATAACACCTCCCTACAACCGTCTTGGTTCAGGACAGTTGCAGATTTGTTTTTAAGTTTCCAGAAGTGTGAAAATTAAATCGTAAATGCCGACAATGTCGTAATAATGTAGATTTTCTCTTCCAGAGCATTTGTGGTGACAAACACTCTAAAAATAAAAGAGTGAGATACACTCTGAGTGTGCTGAGGGACCACTCCTAGTAAGAGTGAATTTCACCAGGAGTGGAGTGAAAAGTCACTCCCAACAGAGCGGCACTTCACACACATGAAATGTAATATCGCTCTATTTGGAGTGAATTTTCACTCCACTCCTGGTGAAATTCACTCTTACTAGGAGTGGTCCCTCAGCACACTCTTTTTGGAGTGAATTTCACTCTTTTGTTTTTAGAGTGAAGAGAAGTACGAAATGTAACAGTGGTAGAAAACAGATTTTAGGGTTTTGGGCCACAAAACATAACGCTTGAAAAACGATGGGCTCCTCATTGAAACGTCAGCAGGGCTGCTGAAAGGAGACCTTACATGAAATAGAAAAGTATAGCACATCGGATGCGAATACCAGTACCAACATAATATATGAACGGATCACTTGCTAGTGCCCCATTCAAGAAATTGTGCTAAGGAAATGATACCCCACAGCACCGTATAGCCACATGCGTAGCAGGGGTGAGCAGACAGGGCAAGTACCTTATGTTGCCACCAGAAGCGATGCTGCCGAGAAGTTTGCATTGAAATCACACAAACCAGCCCAGTTTTAAGAGTGCTGTAAGCATCACTCAACCCACACTAATGCCAGTCCTCTTTTTTACACATTTTTATATTTTCCGAAAGTGTATTTTTAAAATGGTAGATTCTGAACGTTGGATATCAAAATGCAATGGTGTTTGCTACTGTTTAGATGAAACTTGAAAAGGGCCGGGAATGTCATATCCAAATCGCGGCATTCTATAACAGGAGATTTTGGCTTGAACTTTCGACACACGCAATAAAAAAAAAATTTCGCTCATACTGCGTCATCCTCATAATCTCAAAAATGTTGGGGTGGCTATCCCTATTCCAGACGGTCAATACTTTGAAGGGTATCTTGCCATCTTCAGCTTTGCGTACCTACACGTGGGATCTTGCTGGGGTATAACATTACCCATGCACTTTTTACAGGACGCCATAGGTCATGCTTAAACCGAGAGGAGCGGAGGTAGGCTAAGCCATATTTTTTGATTCCTTGCCGAAGGCCGAAGGAATCTATGCGATGGTGATGTCGTGTGTGTGTTTGTATGTGTATGTGTGGATGTGTGTGACGCTTTGGCTCGTAAGCGCTCTATCTCAAGAGCTGTAACCCCGGGTAATAAGATACTTGGCATGTACCGTAGATTGCCCATTTTGAGTAGATGATCCATATTGTTTTTGGTTGAGGTCAAAGGTCATTTGGGGTCACCAGAGGCAATTAAGTGAATTTCGTTTAGTAGCTGTAACTCGGTGTCCGTCGTTCAAATTAAGTCATAATTTCAGGATAAGATAGATTTGTAGGAGGTGGAAATATTGTAATATGAACCACATTAATCTGAAAGGGTCAAAAGGTCAGAAAGTGATGTGTTATTGATATCTCGCCAACGAAACATTTTACGGGGATGGCATAATGGAAAATTGTGTTCGTCTATGTGAAGTGCACATGATTACCTACTTTGACTTCAGTTGACCCCATTTGACCTTTTGATCTTTGTGGCTTTTTTGTAACCTCTGGACTCATCTTGTCGAGACAAACCAAAAAGGCAAATACACTACCCTCCTACGATGCTCCTAACTCGAGTTATTGACATTTTAGAGGTCAAAAGGTCAAAACCTTGTTAACACGATATCTCAAGAAGGGTAACTCCAAGGGATCACATACTTGGTATGTTGGTTGGCCATATTAAGTAGATGACCTCAATTGTTTTTGGTGGAGGTCAAAGGTCATTTGGGGTCACCAGAGGTCAAATGGTCAAAATTTTGTGAACACGATATCTCAAGAAGGGTAAGTGTGAGGAATCTTACACGCAGCACGTGGATTGCCCATATTGAGTAGATGATCCCTATTGTTTTTGGTGGAGGTCAAAGGTCATTTGGGGTCACCAGAGGTCAAATGGTCAAAATCTTGTAAACACGGTATCTCAAGAAGGGTAAGTGTGTGGGATCTCATACTTAGCATGTAGATTGCCCATATGGAGTAGATGATCCCTACTATTTTTGGTGGAGGTCAAAGGTCATTTGGGGTCACCAGAGGTCAAACAGTCAAAACCTTGTAAACACTATATCTCAAGAAGGGTAAGTGTGTTGGATCTCATACAAAGCGTGTGGATTGCCCACATGGAGTAGATGATCCCTATTATTTTTGGTGGAGGTCAAAAGGTAATTTGTTGTCACCAGAGGTCAAACATTCAAAATCTTGTGAACACGATATCTCAAGAAGGGTTAGTGTGAGGGAACTCATAAATATCATGTGAATTGCCCATATTATGTAAATGGTTCCTATCATTTGTTGTGGTGGTAAAAGGTCATTTCGGGTCACAAAAGATCAAAACCTTGTAAACATGATATTTTAAGGGGGATAACTGTGAGGGATCTCATACTTGGACTGTGTATTGTTCATATTTAGTTTGTACATGGCCATATAGGATAGGTGAACCTTATTGTTTTAATTGGAGGTCAAAGGTCATGTTGGGTCACAAGATTTCCATAGGATTTTACCTTATTAACATGATATCTCAACTTCTCAAGCAGGATAATTGTGTGGGATATCATGCTTGTGATGTGGGTGATTCATACTTGTTACAATATATCATATGGCAAGGAATCACTAAGCCTTTTGGCTTTCTGGTTATAGCTACCTGTTGCTCACCATTACTGTCCTTGAAGTTTACTTGAGTGTAATTGTTCGGGGCAATTAAGAAGACGTAGGAGTCATCTGGTCACGTGTGCGTTGTGGTCAGTCGTCTACTTCACTTCAAATTAATCCCCGTCTACAGGCCAGTTCAAAATTTTGCACAGGAAATCGGAGTTATTTTACCCGTCATCTACCCATACTTTGACTTGGTACTCATTTCAAGATTGTTGTGTTTAATTTTGTAATCGTTTTTCTTTTAATTTCTTATTTTATTTTTCTTCTTTTAAATTGACAAACGACGTATGTTTTATGTTTAACTAAATTTGCTTCTTACTTTTTTATGTACTTTTACTTGGTACTGCAGTGCCCTGTGGAAGACCAGCAAGCTTGCTGAACAGGCTACCCTATGTTAAAGCGGCTCATTGAGTTGACATCTACTATTTTTGTGACGAATTTGAAGGTTCCCATTGCATGACAATTCTTCTAATTAGCCTCATTACTCATGTTTCACTTCCTACAGCTACCAAAAATGTGAGAAACATATAGTTTTTGTGGAAAGGGATTGCATATGATTGCTACATAATGGTAAAAAGTGTCTGGTCACGAATTTGTAATAAATGAATTTAATCATTAATTACCCTAATATTGCCACTTCAGTTGTGAGTAAGATGTGCTGAATTTCTTAGTTTGATCATTTACCATCAAGATGTGAGTAAATCTCAAAGTTGTGAAAAAAATCATGAATTTTGTGAACCAACTCAATAAGCCCCTTTAAGATCGGAATAAATAAAAAAAACTGATCAGCATTCTTCGATTTTGGAGTTTTCACGTCTCATTGATCACCGTGACCTTGAACGAATCTGACATGTTGCTGCTTCACCTTCATGGACAGTCTTGCGTTGCTGTTACAAATATTGACCAAAATGATAAAAAAAAATCAAGCTCAAGGGAAAATTGACAGACCCCACACAATACGGGGTGTATCACTTTCAGGAGCAAAATAATTGGGACAGACATCATTTACAAGGATGCAAAGTACTACAACTCAGGAGTCAGAGGGAGGACAAGTTATGACAAACAACATCTCAGGACCACCCGGCTCTGTTGAAGACATGTAGCTCACCAAAGACCAATTAAAGTTTCTGTTTATCTCTTGGTTCAAAAATTACAGTTAAAGTCTTTTGACCGAGGAATACTCCCATGTTTTGACGACAGTCATTCTTGCAACAGTCACAAATGTCCTATTGGCCTTTTTTTTCTTAGCAGAGTCTAGCGTACAATTGCACGATGATCTCTTAAAGCACTCAACATTTACCATCGATCTGGGCAAGTAGAGAGATATCAGTATCAGGCGCAAAGTCAAGCTTGTGTCATGGGAGGGGTTTTGTTGTAGTGCGACATGGGGAGGGGTCTAAGGGGGAGGGGTATTCGAAGAAAACAAACGGCTTCTTAGCACTGTTTGTGCCTCATTATAAAGGTTAAAGTGATCATGTGTTTTTGCCATTCTTTTTTTTTTTGGACCATGGGCCATGGGGGAGGGAATTCAACCCCCAAAACCTTCCCCGTGACTATGCGCCTGATCAGTACATTCGTAGAATACCACAATAGTCATGGTTTCATTTCGATCTCGCCATAAGTGCGGAACAGTTTATAAGTTGATACTTTAATAAAGACAAGAATGCGCCCAACTTTCTCAGTGCCCGTGGGTACTGTCGAAGTTTACAGTATAGCTGTTCAAAGGTATCAGAGTCTAACTGGTCCTGTGTGGTTGTAGTCACAGGAAGCCACCGAGAAGACAATCTTTACCAAAAGTGAAATGAGGGAAATGTTTCTTTATTTCTGCAACTTATGCTTCACCTCACGTAAGCAAAACACTTCAAAGTAATCTCCAGAGTTTTGCGACGAGATAGGGTGAAAAAAGGCCTATTCACTATAAAATTGGACCATTACGTGAAGTATAGTTGCAAAGTGTCACCTCAAAACTTTTTTGTCTTTTTTATTGTTCACAAGAGCTTCCAATCTTCCCTGTGGAGATACTTTAAACCATAAAACTAAAAGAGGGACAATTTACAGCTTGTGAGGCAGGTCTTACATTCAGACTATATTTTCCAAACATTGTGATGAAACCTCTAAAAAGTAATATACTTATCAAAATCTTATTTAACTCGAAGTTTTATGAAAATTCCTTCACCTCACCGAACCTCACTTCGTGCTGTTAACATGAAACACTATAACCTTACCTTCATAGCAGGTGTCGAATATGTACTCCTCTTTTGACGTACATACTCTGGTATGGCGAATGCAGTCAGTGTGGCTGCCGGAGCAATACACGTCCGCCGGGCGGGCAAACTATAACCCTGCTACTATGACATTGCCCACATCTGTACCTCACAGCACGTAGTTTAATCGTTGCTTGTGTAGGCGTTGTATCCGCGGCAACGATAACAATTATAAACACTACGGAACTATAACCAATTTTCAAGAATTGCAACAGTTAATTTGAACATTATTATCCAGATATTTGACGATTGTTATCTACTATCATCGTAGAACCTTAATCAATCTTTCTTAATGGGTACTATGTTGAACCAGTCAGAGCCCGAGAAAACCCTTCGGCCTCCGCTATACGCAAAACTATAGCAGGGTCGAATATGTACCTCTTTTGACGTATATTCTCTCACAATATAAGTGCAGTAGTACCAGACCGTCAAGTGGGCATTCCGCTACCTTGCCTGCCAGTGTGAGCTGCATGTTAACTTAATGACATTCCTCCCACACACACGTAGTATTAGTATAAGGCTGTACCTGCCAATGTATTGCCGATAGTGCAAAGGGTTAGTTAGATGAGGTTTAACGGCCCAGTTTCCAACCAATTGGTTCAAGTCGAGCCGGCCACGGCCTTTTTTCCA
>WURT03656533.1:0-34282 GCA_009936505.3 Holothuria glaberrima
CATCAAAATGTTTATTTTGGTCGAAGGGGTAGTGCGAGGTGCACAGTCCAAAAATTGTTCCGCTCCCCCCCCCCCCACTTTCATATTGCTTCCTACGCTTATGCTTTATCGGCTACTGTCTCGACAACAATGCACAGGAACTTAACAACAATTGTTTGATTAAGCAGGGAGGCCTAGCACGTCCCTGGATTAAGTATCCCTCAAACATTTCAGATGTAAATTTGAGTTTAAAGCTTTTTGATTACTTGCCGAAGACGAATAGGATCCATGCAATCATTCCAGCTGGTGCATGTATGGGTGTGCTTGAGTGGGTGTGTACATCCGTGTATGTCCTTTATGACGCTTGTAAAAGCGATATCTCAAGATAGGGATGATGAATATTTTCTATACTTGGCATATAGATCTATCATATTTTGAGAAAGAACCCCGTTTTACTCATTTTTATTTCCTTCATCTTTTGTTCATTAATTGTGCAACATGATAACAATCAAGGTACATCATGAGATAAAAACCATGTTACAAAAACCGTAATGTTTTCATGACAGAAACAAGGAATCTTGTAACCTATTTAGTTCTGTTTGATTATTCGTGTTACTAAATATATGTGTTTGAACTTCTGTGTAAAACTCTAACTGATATTAAAATGTCTCGAAATCTCAGCTTATTATTTACTTTACAACGACATATGTCAAATTTCGCATAAAAAAGCAAAACAATACCATCTAGTTTTGGGATCGTAATAACCAAAACAGGTGTTCTTCTAGGTGATCTGTTTAAAGGGAGAATGCAGTCACCCCAATAAAGAATTGTACAGTAGACTATCCTATTTCCTGAATGGCTCTTGAGAATCATGTGACAGTATTTTTCTCACTCAATTGTAAAGTTTACGAGGAGCAACTGCCTGATTTACCTTAAATGTGTAATATTTATGTCCTAAAATATCATGAAAGATACTTGGAAGAGAAATACGAAGAAATTTGTCACATTTAGCTATTGTTTCAAAATAAATCTGGGGCGACTGCTTATGACCTTTAATGTCAAAAGAGGTGTTTCACCGATTCTTTGTAATCGTTACAAAAAGTACAAATCGTGTTATCTGTAATTTTAATCTTGCTCAGGGAAACATTTGTAGTTATTATACGGTGAGTACATTTAAACATACCGATAATATCTTATCTTTGCTTCTTTTATGTTTCTACATGGTAAAAAAATTGCTCTAATTGAGGGTAGTACATTTAAATCCATTATTACTTTTTACACACTGCAGCGGGGAAATTCCAAAGAGCGTTGAGTGACTTTACATAGACATAATGACACCCCTGTCAACATCTTTAGATAAATCAGCATTATATGCTAATAGGATGGTTGCCTAGGCAACGTCTAACGATAACTTATAGTGATTCATGCCTTTGGAATGGAATGTAAAATCCCATTAAACAAAGTAAACGGAAAATTCTGGCAGTTTTACATCATAATAAATTCCCTTTATTGTGAAAGTTCCCCCGTGGAATAATAAAAATCCTTAACAAATTTAACGTTTGAAGTGAAAGAGCTTTAATTCGTACTCATTGTCTCGCCTTTCAATAAATGTACTATTTCGAAACACTTGATTACGGTAATTGGGAAAAGGCGTCACAAATGTCAAATTGCTTCGTGCACACCAGAAATTGAAATTCAACACACTTGTAACCTTTTTAGTAAACCTTTTCCTGGAATATTGGTTTTAAGAATTTTTCTAACCTTCCCCAAGAAAACGTCAAACGGAACTTTGTAGGCAACTAGCCCTAGTAAATGTACCTTTTTTTAGACAATTGTTATACCATTAAGAAATTTGCAAGCATTGACCATACTTATAGTTCATAAGATTGCATCAAATGTGTTCGCCTTATCTTATCATTTCTCCTCCCTAAATAAGAAATGAAAAGATAACAAGCAAGCTCCTTTAAAAGTTGTCGGGGGGAGGGGAGATTCGGGAGAATAGCCAAAAGGCAGAGCATATGTAGCAAGGAGAAACTCTTAACAATGCTTTTTTTTACCTTAACATGGGAGGACCCCATATTCAAGACTGATACATTTTATACCATAATTATTTTAGGTAAATAATTCAAGGGGAGTAAGTCATCACTGTTGGAATTTATTGCAAATACAAAACTCTAATTGGACCAGACGTAAGAGGGAGATTATAACACGACCGAAATTTTATAAACACTCTCCAAATTATCAATAATGGGAGAAAAGTTTGATTTAGGCCTAATTAAATTCATTTTGAACTCACAAGTCTATAATAATCATCCAGAATTGTAAGAACTCTTTTCAATGAATTGTTATCATCTCCAAGAAAATTGTTGAATCATCTGCATACATTTCAATGTCAACATCCCTTATAGGGTAAACAATAAAAGAAAAATGATCTTCCCGTAATTTTATGGCTTAAAGTTTTGCGCAGAGAAGAAGAAGGTACGGACTTGAGGGGCAGCTTTGAAGAGGAACTTTTCTGTTTGTGGTGGAGGTCATGTGAGGTCATTAGAGGCCAAAAACAGAAAAACATGTAAACAGTATATTTTATGATAGGAAGCACGAATATTTTTTATACTTGGAAAGTCGGTATGTTATCGTTAGTAAAAGGACCGTATTGTTATCGATAGAGTTCAAATGTCATCTGAGATCACCGGCGTTGACATTACTAAGACATAGGAAACTGTTTTCAGACATTTAAAGATCGTCATTTACAGACTAAGCATGCGAATGGGCCATACTGATTACAAATTCCCTTTTTGTTTTTGGTGGAGGTCAAAGTTAATTTGGGATCACCAGAGGCAGTACAGTAAAACCTCGTAAACATGATATCTCATAAAGTGTAATCTTGATAGATCTCTTATTTAGCACGTGGATGCCCCATATTTATTACGCCAGTCGGTTTTGGTGGAGATCATAGGTCATCTGAGGTCCAAAGATGTCAAACTGTGACAACCATATTTTATCGTGTAGGATCTAGCACGCCCAGTACACGGACAATCCATGATGTGTGAAATATTTCCATTGTTTTTTATGGCGGTCAAAGGTTATGTGAGGCCAAATTGCCAAAAAATTGTTTTTTTGGCAATTTTGAGGGATGAAGCTCAGTGCTAAAAACATTTTTTCTGTAAGAGCTCACATAGCCGTTGGGCTATCTGGTTTAATCGCAAACATTCTTCACACTATGGACAATCACTGTTTGCACTTGCAATTCCGCCTAGTGTCCCCCTTTTTCGCCTCCTTCCACATGATTATCAGACCATAGACGGCTAGATCAGCAATTTATCAGCAATTGCAAACACTTGTTCATTCTGAAAATAACTCCAATACCTCACATATGGTGAAATATTATCTTGAGATAACGAAATTACATGTTGTCATCTTGACAAAACTGCACATACTTTGTTCAAGGAATAAACAAATCCAGTCGTTGCCAAACATTTTATAACATTCTCGGGGGACACAAATGGCTCTGGGGAAGAAACTGTAATTAGCGGCGTTCTCTGCATGAGGGCAGTTCGACCTCAACCTGTGGGAAATTAAATGGCGTGGAACATACATTGGTGTTGGGCGTATTGCATACTTTAAGATTAATGAACCATGGTTAGTGAACACTAACGATTTATTATACCATAGAGATTTAATACATTGTACTTATAATATTAACAGGAATGACAAGGTCGATATGAATATTAATGTTAGTGTACTGTGGAGTCAATTTGGTTGTTTGAACGCGATATTGCATGACCTAGGAGAAAATTGTTAAATTGGCAAAATAATTAGCTCACACGGTCTTCACACAAAGGGGGTTTCAGGATTTGTTCAACGGGAGAGGGGGGATCCTGAAAAGAGGGCTGCGACAAAGGCTATACGGTTTGGTGGATGGTTGGTAAAAGTAAAATATTTCCTCTTGCCAAGCCCGCTGAAAATTTTTGGTATTTACTAGGGAAATCCTGGACAATTTGGGACAATTTGGTGCTGTGTAAGAGAAATATTGGAAGTGTGTCTGTGTGTATTTTTTCAGTCGGGCCCCCGACGAAATTTATAAATTTTCCTGACGAGGGCTAGCCTTCCCCGACGGTCGTGGGGAATATGCCCCTTCTTCCTTCCTCTCGCATGCAAACACACTGAGGCCAGCCCTGGTTTTCCTTTTTGCACGGAGCATATGGTTATTCGAAAGATGTTTGCAGGCCAAGAAAAAGTCGAAAAACTTAGTTAAATGTTTGGTCAGACGTTCTTGCCCAAAGCTAACAAATTTGTCTAAATAGAACATATTTATGACTTTTTTCCTTCAGCCAAAGGCTGGAGATTAATTTAACTAACTTTTAACAACAAAAGATAATTATATAACATGACAAATATTTTGTTAGTGCAACTTCGCTATCACAGATTTTCAGATTTATCCATGATGGGCTTTGTAAAATGACTAATGTTCAGTATAGCTTTTGATGAAAATTTTGGCTTTTTGCACGTTTAAGTATTTCTTGCATAGACGGGTATGACATTAACATGTCCACATAATTTTGAAAAAGTGTACTCATAACACCCAAATCCGGTAAAAGACCGGAAGCTAATCCTTCAAAGTAGATACATGTGGATGGACTTGTTTGACTCGTACGTACTTCACTGTAAGGTTTAATGTCAGACCACGGCATCGTTGATCGAAAGGTCGTTATTACTTTTGATGAGGCCATACAAGTAGTCCTTGCCCGCATTATAATTTGTACTCTCTGGGACCTTTCCATGGGTCGCGTGTTCTTTTGGGAAAAGTTTAAAGGTTTTGCCGGCGGTTGGAGATCCCAGTCCACGAGACGCGATCATGTGAATCTTTTTAACAAATGTCAAAGGGACGTTTTAGGAAATCTACAGAAACCAGCCTAGCTAGTTTTAGGCTTTTGTGTGGTAATGAAAATATCAATATACACTAAATTCTACCACCTCTAGCCATCCGTTATTGAAAATTTTGCATTCTGATTGGTTAAGCACTGACCTGTTATTCCACAACATACGGTCAGTAATACAAAAAGCTGATAAAAATGAAGTTTTTTTCACAAATTTTCGGTGGTAGAATAGGAATAAACCACATTTACCGGACTATTATTGTCTCATAAACCGCCTCGACTCCAAATTGCAAAATAACGGACTCGGCTTCGCCTCGTCCGTTATTTTGCAATTTGGAGTCTCGACGGTTTATTCACCAATAATAGTCCGTCAAATGCGATTTATTCCTTAAATAAAGGAAGATGGCCTTTTGATGAAAGATCTCAATCAAATTTAATACATTGAAAGATAATTTATGTATATTAGTCACTAATTATTTAAAGACAGGAAATTGTAACTTGTCTTTAGGGAAAACTTGTACAGTTGTAGGTGATAGCGACATTGGGTGTCAGCACATCGACTTATTACGCATGGATGCTTAGTTTCTTCATTAAGAAAGTACCAAGAAACAAAAACGTTAATCAACCTGTTGCTGTAACCACACAGCATAGGTGGCAAAAAAAAAAAAGGAAATCAGGGGTTCACTTGGGTGAAAAGATGTGACAAACCTTTGTGTTCGTTGACACAAATTTTCTTGCCCTTAATTTCATGCAACAGGTTGTCTCAGAATTCTCAGCTGACACTGGTTTTATTCGCCACGTTTTCACGTGTAAAACCTGTAAAAATTTTTAACAAATATGTAGCAGAGCCTGAGAAAAGTACACACATTTTCACGCAAAATAAAATGCATGTGGTTAACCACGGGAGACTGAAGTGAAAACCTGAGGACTTGAAACAAATTGACAAACCTTTTTAAGGATCGTAGCAGTGGACTACTTACCGAAAGCTGTTTCAAAAATATGAACGAATGGGTGTGGAAGAGAGCCGAAGAAAAACGTTCTGATGTATTTTACTTATTCTTCACTTCACTGTACACGGCAAAAGTTATCCCTTTTATTAAAATTTACAATGTAATTAGGATTGGGGTGTTCCTTTCCGCTTTGGAAATTTTAAGAGTAAGAGAGATCTTGGGATGAAACCCCAGCTTATTACCCTCTTGTAGCAATTATGTGAATAATATTTCACAGAGCTAAATGTGATACTTGCAGAAATGCAACATGCTGGTTATACAAACAGGGAAATGAGAAAGTTGTACCCTTCGAAGTAAAATGTTATCAGCATGTAGTACACTGTGTCATGCACAATGCTGCTAATAACTTTCAATCTGTATATTTTGTCCTGTTTTACGGTTTTTAGGTTATACCACTTTTGGTTATGTTCGAAGTCCTTCTGTGAGTCTGGTTGCTGATCTCTTACCCCTTGTGTCATTTCAAGTCAAGGGAAGTGTGGTGTAACCCCCCCCCCACTCTCCACCACCACCAAATCCTGATAACGCCCCTCCATAATTGTGTATCCTTTGCACTTGCCCGTATTCCATGTAAAAGACCACCACCCCCTGGAGGAAAAGTTAGCTTTACATGATACCCAACGAGACAACACTGAATAGTCGATCGTTTCTTGCCCCTCCCCCCCGGATTTCCCCTGTATCCGCATTGGCTGCACTCGTAATACGATAATGTACTTGAAAAAAGTTTACATACTCGTCACTTGTCAAGAACTTGGATAAAGTAGTTACTTGTCCATACACTACAGAACTGCCGTGATCAAGGCACGATCACTGTCAACGTCTGATGGCGTTTCTTTCCAATTTCGACACCTAAACTACCCACCAAACACACAACAAGCAAAGGACAATTCGCTACTTAAAACTATATTTATATCTATAAGTATTACTGTAGCGACCTTATTCCTGAATGGACTCTTTTGTTACATTCCAATGCAAGCATACCTGCATATATTATGTTAATTAGGCCATAGCTGTATATCCAGCCCAAACTACTCACGCACACTACGAGCTGCAGTAATACTGTACTACACTGCAGCGATGGATTCCTTTCAGCAGTGGGCCTCATTTCTCCGCACTTACCAGCAAATATGGAGACCACATAATCTAGAAGAGAGATCAAGGCCTTAAGGCCTTCTACAGTTAATTCGTTTCGGCCTCATTCAAGTTCACTTGCATTGTTTAGCGCTGCAAGGTGCACGTTCATAACAATTAAGTCATCACGTGTGTATAGGCCTCACGTACACTATCCTAACTAGTGAAGTAACTGTAAGCATTACTTATCATTGACTACGTAGCTTATTACTAGCTTATTAAAGCATATCTAGACCTATGGCTAGCGCTGCAGCGTCGCAGATTGCAGTAATCTCTGGTAGGCAATTCACTTCAACGGCATTCACAACTGCCACGTTCAGCTTATTGGGGTACCGCTTAATACCAGGCAGTGCAACCTCGGGCAATTCATCGTCGGCAGCATTTTACATCTGCCAGATTAGCAAACATACAGGTGTCAACTCACTGGCAGAACCGGACTCATTTTCGATTGCCTCTAACAGTCTAACAGCCTACTTCGACTGAGCCGATAGTCCAAGCTGACTTTCTAGCTGCTGTTGTCACGGTCAGTTTAGGTGTAGGTATTTAAGTAATAACTAGCAGACAACGGTTAAGACTTACTGCAGTCTACCTTCAGCTTTCAACACAACGTAAATCTCTGCACATGTGCATATCACCTTAGTTGAAACTGCATGCTAACCGGTCCCTTTTTCATTTAACTTCACAGGACTTGACTGGCACAAATTAATGGAGGATATTGAGTACTGGGATTGGAGACCCAACTACGACCAGTTTAAACCAACTGGCTATCACCTTCTGATAAGAGTCTATTTATTATTTTATTCAAAATTTCTCCAAATTACAAAAATTTAAAAATCACTAAAGGGGTAGGACAATTTTCCCCCGTATCCATCGCCTGGGTTTTTATCCTCTCTCAAATCTCCGATGGCTGTAAGCATGGCATGTTAGCCAATGTTTATGATATAAGCTGACTTAAAGGAAAATATTGCCATTGAAATTGCACCAACTTGGCACACAAAGCAATTACCTATAATCATCACTGGACCATTCTCACCAATAATTTCCAGCAACATAACGTCATTTCCTCAAAATATTATGCATTACAAGAGTAACTAAAGTTGCATCATTTGAAATTTTGGAAGTTAGTCATGATAAATAGTCTATTGCTAAAAAGCCTGAAAGGTCTATAGAAGGTTTAAGTTGTAGCTGAGGGATAGTAGATTTCGTGTGGAGGTGGGAAAAGCGCGCGTTGGTCGAGTAGGCTTGAGTAATTTACAGTTTAACCATTAATCTATAATCTCTCAATCTAGATGAAGAATATACGGTTGTCATCTTTAGAGAAATTAAGCCGGAAACAAAGCAATTATTTTCAAGGTCGTCCAATTGCCAACTAGTCTATATTATTATTTCACTATTTTGATCGATATTCCGCTTAGTTGTATCACGTGGGTTCTCATTTGTTACAGTTCATGCATGCAGTTTTAATTTGGTGAACAGAATGATGTAGACAGCACCGAGCCCTACAATCCTCCATACCTTTCACCCCTTACTCTGAATGTTGAGAAAATAGAGAGCGCGCTATTTTTTTTTTTTTTTTTTTCGTGCAGCGCGCAACTTTTATTCACCTTCAAAGCAAACATTGAGGTGGGATGCGCGGATTTGTCCCTGATAATTTTGTCTAGCATTGTAGACTCCACAAGTATGAGACAACAGAATCAAATTCATGTGAGTTCCTGACCCTTCTTTACGATTACGAGTATAAATATGGGTATCATAGCCAATGTAGGACGGTGTTGGTGGAAAAACACACTAAGTTAGTTATCACTGTAGGCTATAGCGCCTTCTAAAATTATCCTGTCATCTTTAGTGCGAGTGATCTATCAAAGGGAATGTCAAATCTGAACTGCATGCTATACCATTTGTGTCTAATGCTTCAAAACTGTTCTGTTCGAGTGCGATGATGTAAGAGTTTTGAAGAGAGTCGGCAGGTCGGTGCGGGTCGTCTGGGGTATCTATGCTCTCTCCCTCAATTTTATTAAGATGCGTGAAATAGTGAAGATAGAATTTCCTTTCCCAAATATTTAATGGGAGGTTTGTATGTTTTCTTATGGAAGTACTATCTCTGAGGTAGTACTTCCATGGTTTTACTGACATCTATGGTATGAACCGACGGATAATGCAGTTCCTTGCATTTGATCACGAAACGCACTCTACCGACGTGCACACTCTAACCAAATGATAGACCAATCCGTGAAGCTACCTTACAGGGAAACATATACTTTCGAGGACCCAAAGTATGCAGAGATGCATATCCCTTTCGACAATAGTACTTTCACTTTTACCCTTCCCCAAGCTTCCTTTATCTTTATGAAACCGCTACTGTTTGCCTAAGTGTGTGGAATCTTAAAACCAAAAAAAAAAAACAAACAAACAAACAAACAAACAAAAGAAAAAAAAAACTGTGCGTTCAGTCAAGTGTATTGTTGGTTACATTGTAAATATTACGGGGCTGCTTGTTTGTTTGTGTACGTAGGTCTCCACAAATCATCCCTGTCTGGTTTGATCATACATTTTAAACTTTAAAAGAGGCTTTGAAAGAGGCTTCGTTTATACGTTGTGTGTGTGCCACCTTTGCGAATGATTTTGTGGGCTGTTACGCTTTAAAATCAGTCTCAGTTATAATGCCCGTGATTTTTATTGACACGGAGCCGTTCAAGCTGGTATATACATCACATCGTTCGTATCACTATATTTATAATACGTATACGCATACTACATCGTATTGACCCTACGTAAACGTAAGCCTGTAAGTTTTAGTTGATCATGTACTTGTAGCCACCATGCATTTAGTTAAAGGTGTACGCAAAGCACGCACTTCAATTGTTTTGCGTTTGCAGACTAACTACGTAGGCCTAGGAAAAGGAGAGCAGCGGAGGAGACTGCCCCACTTTGGATGACATGCTGCCAAAATATGTTTTTAAATATGCCAATGTACTTTCAACTCAGTGTTCTCCACTAGGCGTTTTGTCCGGGCGCGCCGCCCGGACAAAATCTGAAAAGCGTGCATCAGCGCCCGGACAAAAAGTTGCCTCCTGCACAAAAATCTTGGCCGCACGGACAAAAATATGGCATTCACCTTTTTTGGTAACGTTTGAGTTGTTCAATTCAAATTTAGCATCACATGTTTTACCAGTTTGCATCTAACCCACCTTAAGTGAGCAAATTGTTTTCGATTTTCAATCCCCGGGACCCTCTCCCCTGAGACACCTCCCCCATGGCCAGGACGGCAATCGATGTCATTTGCGAGATCAGAGAAAAGCGCCCGGACAGAATTTGGACCCGTGGAGAACACTGGTTTTAAACTCCATCATTATATCATGTGCTGTTTTTGCAACTCGTATATTAAAGGTATTGTTATATCATATTTCAGATCCCCGTGTCTTTTTCTCATATAAGGACGCATGTTGGTTATGACGTTAGAATCAGGAAAGTATTTTTTTATTAAGAAAAAGGGAGAAATTGAATAGGATGAAATTACTTTGTCAAACATTGCGCCATTTTGCATCTAGGGCACTTTAAATGGTGAAAAATTGACCCCTTCCCCATTAGACCCATACCCAGGACACTGATCATTCACTTCCGCCTCAGCCCCACTTTCAAAAAGCATCCCACGCCTACGGACTAGTTTCCGATCCAAGGTTTTGAATGGGAGAGTGGGACGAAAAGATAACCGAATGGTCGTCGACCAGACTCAGAGCCGCAAAAAAAAAAAAAAAAAAAAAAGCGAACACTCAACAATTTGTGAGAATTGCAACCTGGTTTTTGCACATCGATTACGATGAAAAATGTAAATATTTGGAGAATTTTGTCTGTCTTTTTCGGTTTTTTTTTTTTTTTTTAATGCTGGGTGCTTGTAAGTGGCCGCTGCTGTTGCTCTCCCTATATACACCTCTGTTGACTGTCTGTCATGAATACTAAAGTACATCTCTTCAAAGCTGACAGCTACATCCAACCCGAATTCGCCTCGCTACACTTTCAAACAACTTTGCCTAATACGATTATCCCACACCTTTCCTTGAACTGTTGAATAGCTCCTACATAATAATAATTGACTATATGCTGAGAACATATCTTCCTAGAATACGCCCGATGCGCCTTTCAAGGTACAGGTTGTTAAATGTTTAAGTGGGGGTGTAGACTTGTGTTTTTTAACTTCAGTTTTCCCAGAATGATAATGAAAGATAATTCCAATATTTACTTAAAAGTGAAATAACATTTAATGCGCAGATTAGAGATAAGAAATCTTACCTTCAACTGATTAATAAGAAAAAGCCTTGATTAAACTACTTTGGGAAAAACCAAAAATTATGTTTTCAATATGTTTTTTTAGACCGCCCATACAAATTGCATGCATGTTTGCGGACTTTGAGCCTGGCAAATTTAATGTAAAAATGTAAAAATGGTATTTCAGGAAGTTGTATTGAGGAAACTCCTCAGACAGGTGTAAAAGAATTATACTCTTGCCCTCATAGCTCATTTGCATACGGTTTCTTGAAACTCACTGGGTTACTTTGCATAGCAATATATTTATTTAACAGTCGCTTTGAGTTTAGAAAGCCCTGTCATGAGAGTGCTGACGGGCATCAACCCACACATAAATTGTTGAGCACCTTGTCAAAGTATCACTAGAGGTGATTGATGTCGCTAAGACTGAGTGGGGGTGGGGTCAGATTGTAAAGCATCAAAAAAGTAGTGTTGTACCGATATTGCAAGAGGCCGATATCACCGATACCGATATTTCAGTTCTCAGTATCGTCCGATGCCGATGATGAACACAGATAATCGTTCCAACACTAAAATAAAGGACCTGAGTGCCTATAGGCCGTATCACAAACTATTAGTTGGTATTGTTTTCACACTTACAAAAGGTTTTTAAGTTTTAGCACAAATCAAACTCACCATATTCTTTCGTCATGCGGATATACTCATCATTCATTTCTTGGTGACTCAGTACAACCAATTCTTACATGCCTTTATTTTCTATAAAGAAGATGAGTCATTTTGATCACTCACACCGGTTCCCACTCATATATTGTTACGGAGAACTGGGTTCATTCATTCTGAACAGGGGTATTTTATAAGTCTAGAACAATGCAACAATGACAATTTACTAAGAAATAATGTATAACATTCACCCTACACTACAGGACTTGCATTTCATCTTACCACTCTTTATTTAGCAAAATATAATAACACTTTTTCAACTTGTAAATTAAAAAAGTGGTCGATTCATCCTAACAACTCCCTGTACAAACGGCATCGTTCAGTTTGCGGGGCCCGGACACCAAGATATCGTGTATTTATATAACGTGATACGATGCTGAGGCTCCTTTGCCTCGCAGTGCATTTGTGCTCTTTCATCTTCATGACCGATTTACAATTCATGTAATCATAGCATATTGTGGAAATTGGACAAGATACGATCGAAGTTTTGTCTATAAAAAGCTTCCAGTTGGGTGAGAAATTTCATCGTAAAAGAGAACATTTCACTCCTGGTTGTCCATAAACTAGTGTATATTACAGCAATTTTGGTATACGATGGGATTTTCCCTACACCAATTTTATTCTACTGAAAACAAAATAAAAGTTGAATTCTTCAATATCAAATAAATCAGTCTGTAGAATCCACAGCTTATTTGTCAGGGAAGTAATTAACAAAGTTAAATTGCTATAAGTTCATAATAAAAGAAATTAAAAGCATTCTCTGTACTAATTTACGAAATCTCATCAAAGTAAAAAAGATTGAAACAGTTACACATTGGAAAAAAATCTTTCAACATTTATTATATTTCAGTAAACCGGCAATGTAGCAGTTGTCGGTCATGCAACATTGCTCACTATTTTGTAACGATTTGTCTCCCACACTACAAGTGCATGGCCTTCCGATAGGGTGTTTACGTATTGACGCAAGTTCTATTAGTTTTTGCACTTAGTCAAGTGTTATGATTGTATACAAGTAACGCCGTTACTGTTGTGGTGTCCAAGTTAAGCCACGTTCCAAGGAAACTGGGTTTTGGATATGTGGTACGATCATCGCACCTAGCAACTCAACACCGAGTTGATGCATGTTAAAAAGATGAAAACATTACCATTACATTATCTTCATTATCTATGACCCAATGGCTCCCAGGGGCCAACCCAGGATTTTACAGGATTTGCTAATTCCGTGAGGACACAGTTCGAAGCTAGGGGCTTTAAATGTATGACACCTTGATGAGGTAGAAGGGGATTCTGGAAAAAGTGTATAATTAGACACTGTTCAAATGGTATTTCCTGTCATCTAAGAATCAAAATTAGTATACGTGAACTTTGTAGCACGGAGTTTTTGAGCAGTCTGAAAAACGGAAGTAATGCAGTAAAGCGGTGGGAAGGGGGGGGGGGGGCTGGAAGCAGTAATATCACCAGAGTCGATCCTCGTCCTGCAAGTGATGCTTTCAATAGACCTTATGCACTGACGTCACGCGATGTTACTCTGAGGGCAACAAAGCTTGCACACTGAACGCACGACATAGACTTCGCACGCGCTGGCTGTAGATCTAAGCTTATATTCCGGGCCGCGTAATGGGCTTCTGGGCCACCGGTATACAACTCAGCTGTTTGCATTTATTGGTGCAGTTGCAATGATACGCGCCTACCTCAATTGGAGGTCGCAAGTTCAGTTCTCTGACGTCATTTGCGTAAAGTCTATTGTTAATAAACGGTTGATTCAAATATTAAGTGTCTTAACCTGATTCATTCCACAATTGGGGAACCTGGAATTGGTACTTACCTGGAGTTAGTAAACTACAGCTGCACAAGAAGGGTTTGGATCGCACGGTAGAAGGGGTGCCTTAGGGTTTCACTCCACGCAAGGGCGGTGAACGCCCGTGATCACGGCGAGATGGGGACGGACGCATATATCCACGCCTTCCACCAAAATCACCCCTGACACGGTGTCGTGTTTAGTTGCAAAATTCCAAAAGGCTGTTATATCACAGTGTCGTGCGTAATGTGGAAGACACTTATGCAATACGGTACTTCAATATATTTTCCCGACAGCCTGGATTTGTTCCAAAGACAATTGACTTCTCGAAGAGTGTAGCAGAGATCACTTACTGACGAAGAACCCTTAATTATTGATTACTTTCCCACTAACAGAATAGTTTCCCAATACAGTGAAATGTGGGAGAGGTCAGATATCTCATTAAATGTATCCAAAGCAATCTTTCCACCACTCACTAATTCACTTTTAGTAATATGTTATGATCATAAAATTTTCCGACAATCTGTGGCCCCCCAAAAAAAAAAAAATTTCCTTGACAAGGTTTTTAAAGCATTGCGAAGGAAACTGGTGTGTTTTCCCAACGGACCGCAAACTTTCCTGACAGACGGCACTTTGAAACTTTCTGGGGGTTTAGCACCCCCATACCCCCAATGCTGACTCATTTTTTTACTTACTACTTGTCCGAAGGCTGAGAGGGACAGAGAAACTGTGCTGAAGAAAAATGTAACTGAACAGCCTACGTTCCTTCCGACGATTGTAAATATTAGTAGCCGCGTGAAAATTTCTCACCAGAATGGGAAGTATCAACTTCGCAAGGAGGATTGAAATATAGTATACAAAACTGTAATACTTAAAATGATAATCAATAAAATATTTAAGACTTGAATGGATGCACAAAATCTCAGTTATATTTTCAAATATGTTTTTTTTTTCCTTTTTTCAATCCCCCTCTCCATCCATGGACGATGTTGAGTGTTGTGGGTAGTAAATGTTACCATAAGTCTTGGGACATATCAAAATGCTAACTCTCATAAAACTGAAATACAAGTTAATCAAACAGGTTATGGATAAGGGGTAGGGAATGATTGTATTATCTGCTCGTCCTCTTTATGAGCACATCTGCAAATTTGAGCTATGTTTCTTCGTCAGATGCAGAGTAGTATAAAATGACTTGCAAAGTGGTAACTATTGGATGGGCTTTAATGAGAATTGTGTCTGTTTTGCACAACTTTCTTTACTTTTGTCATTATTTTAGTTTTAAATTTGTAAAGCCTTGACATGTTTCAATTAAAGCACACTGTATTTGCAGTCCCATAATCAAGGGGTGGAAACCAGGCTTCACCACCCTCCGTGAAAATTCCCCGAAGAAAATTTTGCCTGTACCATTATCTTAATACCCGGAAGCTGTCTGACTACAGGTTTGCTTACATGTTGCAATTTGACTGGCATGAAAGCTATAGGCTGACTTTGGTCTTGTGTACGTGTTGCAATTTAAGTTTCGTGGATGCTGTTTGACTACAGGCTTGTTTACGTGTTGCAATTTGACAGGACTAGAAGCTGTAAGACTAAGCGCTTACATGTACACGTTGCAATTTAAGATTTCGTTTTGGATGCTGTCTGACTACAGGCTTGTTTACATGTTGCAATTTGACTAGCCTGGAATCTGTAGGCTGAATACGGTCTTGTGTGCGTGTTGCAATTTAAGTTTCTTGGATATTGTCTGACTACAGGCTTGTGTACATGTTGCAATTTAAATTTCCTGGAAGGGCTGTTTGACTACAGGTTTGTGTACATGTTGCAATTTGACTGGCCTGGAAGCCGTGACTATGGGCGTATATGGACAGCACATGTTGCAATTTAAGTTTCTTGGATGCTGTTGGACCACAGGCATGTTTACATGTTGCAACTTGACTAGCCTGAAAGCTTTAAGACTATACTGGCTCTTGTACATGTTACAATTAAGTTCCTTGAATGTTGTCTGACAGGCTTGTGAACGTGTTGCAACTAAACTTTCCTGCTGGCTGTCTCTTGTGTACTACTTTTGCCATTTTATTTATCTGGAAGCTGTGAGATACGGCCTTGTGTACATGTTGCAATTTAAGATTCCGGGAAGCTGTCTGACTACGGTCTTGTATACGTGTGCCAAGTTAACTTTCCTTAAAATTGTCTGACAAAGACTTTGTGTACGTGTTGCAATTTAACTTTCCTTATCAGAATGGCGATGGCAATGGCGAAAATGTTTCAACGTTGAAAATTTGGCTAAACAAGAGAAACACACGTACATAACTTTAAAATCGGTAACCAAACTGCGTTAAAGCAGTTAACATACCAAAAAAAGATTAAATGAACAGAAATGTCTCAGCTGTGCAAATCTTTAAATTATTGCACAGGATGCAGGCCAGGCTTTTTATAAAATATGGCTGTTTCTCAGAAAACTAATTGCACAACTGAATCTACCTTTCCATGTGTCTCTTACTGAAAAAAATGAAAACGATATTTAGAGATCGACAGGTTGATTGGTCAAGCCAATTATAAATACTCGTTTAGCGTTCCCTAAGGAATATCAGAACTGTGTACCCGGTAAGCATGGTATCAATATGATAGTGACAGATCAAATAAACTATCGGGTATGAAGAATAAATTGTATATCTTTCACCATTTCTTACATTTACGTCCAAATAACAAGAATTTGTTATATTGGTACGCGGTGGTTTATCATTACTTTTTCTGACTGTGATAAGTGACCCGAACAATGACACATTGTCCTGTCAACTCCTGTCAACGTTTTATTGACATTATGAGAAATATGTCAAAATTGAAGTTATTTTTCTATCTTTGTAGAGAAGCGAATTATGAGGGAAAGCTTTGTGTCACCGACTTTTACAATAAATGAATTATTTTTATAGCTAATCATACGTTGACCTTTCCTACTGACTTCACTTTGGTGGTTTGTGACCACGAGGAAAGAGAATCCCATATAAGAGGTTGGTCGGGTACCACTTTGGTGGCATGTAGGGTAATACTGAGCAAAGGGTGAGTTCACAGTTAGAAAAGGGAAAATGCCGAATAGTTCAGTGAGGTATTGAAAATACATTTAAAAAGTGATATCAACGCACGTTCTGAAAAACATGAGCAAAAAAAGATGGGGGCTGGGGTTGCTACCCCATTTGGGCAAAAAACTTGATATTTTCGAGCTAAAATTGTGCAGTAACCAATATGAAGTCTTATCCTGAAAAGACAACACTCAGGCCTTCATATCTCTTTGGAACTTCCTTTAAAAATTAAATTACAAACACGACGAAGTGATTAAATTTTTCATTTCAATACACATGTTTCAGAAATAAGGATTCTCTGTTAAAAATTGAGTAAAACTGTAAGAATAATAAATGTTTGAATTTCTAGAGATTTTGCAGCTTAACATCTTTTCACAGGAATAACATAAATTGCTGAAATTTTTATGTGTTGTAATTAGTGGTTACATGAATAGAATCTGAGTTTTTAATGGCAGCTCTCGCAAGTCAATTTTTCCAAATCTTGGCCCACCTGGACATTTTACCATGAATCAGAGGTCTTTCGTTACTAAGCGTGACATAATTTAGATACATGTTTACAAAATGGAGTCTGCATAGCCGAGTAACTTTCTTCAAATTTTGCCTATAATAGATATTAGATACGCACTGGTGTCAATGGTCATGAAAGATAAAATAAGAAAAGCGTCTATTTTAATGACCGAAGTTTTGATTACTACGTAATCAGCAAATATACCCGGTCAGGCCGCTATTTTTATTTTCAAAATTGGGTTAATATTCCACTTGGAAAGTTTATTCTTTTAATGTGGCCCCTCTGACATCAGACGTGACGAACATGAATTGCGAAAAATATAGTTCAAAATTGTCATCCGAGCTATTATTGCTGAACAATAGTTATTAAATCACTTCCAGTTTGACATTCAAAATGTTGGCAAAGATAACCTTGAATTATTACACCATCCTCTTTTTTAAAATCAGGATACCAATTTGACAAAAGATAAAACGAATCGTACAAGTAGGGTAAAGCTCGAGTCATCTTAGTACTTCGGGTTGCTGATTTAACAGAAAATGGACATTAAACTTTGTATTTTCACTTGCCGGTGTACTTTATTATTCGTTTTTAATCTAAAATATACTTTCTTGTTGCTCGAGTCAGTGACCTAAGTACATTCATGTTTCCAATCCCACTCCCAATGAGTTATAAACCATAATAAAATGTTATTAAAGCTTCGACTAATTTGCCCTGGGAAATTTGGTTTTTCCTCTAAACCTATTTAAAATAGATTCTCCATGAATAAGCAATCATGAAGTCAAACGTCTCATCAAAATCAGAAGCTTGTTTGCAAAGATATTTTTAAACCTACGAATGGTATAAAGATTCATTAGAAATTCATATTTCCTATGAAGGCGACTCATTTTAACATATTTGATACGATTTGATTATTCCAACAGTCCCTGAACTTTCTATTGTTTTATGTGCTTAATCTCTTTTACACAATATTTGGAAAGAATTCATTGCTGGTGAACGAATGCCCTCTATTTCGTTTTTTGCTGTGTTGCTTAACAACTGTCTCCGACTGCTTGCATATCACCCAAGAGACGTCCGAGCAAACGCATGGCTTAAAATTCACTTAGACGTTCAATCTACAATTTTACATTATATAACAAACTGAAATTGACGGATATTTTTAAAGTGAGGCTTTGTTTTTATGAAACTTGATCCTGTTATAAACTTTCTTTTCGTTGCATTAAGAGAAAAATGGAACTTTATAACATTTATTGAACCATAATTTTGTATGGCGACCTAAACGCAAGGGGTGCTAACCTCATGGGGACCGCGTGTGAATACTGGTGAATCATGTTACATCACAAAATCTTTGGAAGCAAAATATCCTTGTTGAAACACTCAAGAAATGACCAAGGGCTTCTCCAACTTTTCTATGTTCTTATATGGTAACCGGAAGTAAAATACAGATATAACTTATATAGAATTCTTGTGATCACGTGAAACACATAATTCTAATGACAAAGTAGGGTTATCAACATTCACCTAGTAGGAAATGGGGTGTTGGCAACAAATTAATTTTAAGCTATAAGATACATATTAAAAATATAAACAAATTTCCATAAAATTTCATTAATGGTATTTCAGAACAAAAACTGGGAACTTAAAGTAGTCAAGCAGTTAGGCAACCTGAAAGTAGCCAATCGCACCAGGCCTGTAGCTAGAGACAAACGGGCGAAATAGCTTGCAGGGGGAGATTTTTAGAGGACAAGACGATTTAAATGCATTAAGGCAATAGCAACTTTCAATTTACTAGGGGCAAAACTTTTCTATGGGCCCTTCACTTGGACCCCCTGGCTACAGGCATGTTCAGCACCATACGTATTTTGACACGAATTAAAGAGACATAAAAGAATTTGGGTTCACTTCTTTGGAGAAAAATGACAACCTTTTTCACTTCATCTAAATTTGTTATTTCTCCCAGGGATAAGATCCGAAAACAGTCGTTCTTCGTCCATTTTGCTTTCCATAGTTTAACTCTAGTCTGTGATGTGACTTTCAACTTCGTTCAGTACCAAAAAATATGATTATATGTGTAAATACTTTTGATCTGTACAAACCACTGGTATTAGTCAGTTAGTCCATTGCAAAGGAAACACATTTCTATTCTGAAATATTGAAAATGCTAACTTTGTTAACTTTTTGAACTAATAAATCGACATGACCACAGAAAAAGATTGGTACTATGATAGAATAGTGTAATTTAAAATATCAAAGGCATTTAATACATTGAACAGATAACCACACTAAGCTAAGTTTGTGTTTCGAAGATTTGCAACTTCAGATAAAATAAAATAGGATCGATTTCTGAGGAGGATACTTTTTTCCCAAAATATGACTTTCATGTTTTTCATGCTATTTGACAACTTTAGGAAGGAGTGGTGTACTCCGGGGCCTGCAATCTTAGCAGAAATATCTTGAGATTCGTATATGCGGTCAAGCAGCAGCCAGGCTTATCATCACGAGTGGGATTTACAAAAATATTTAACACACCTGCTAGCGTTAGGCCTATTGGTGTAACCAGACTTTTCATCTGGGGGCTGAGGGGGCAAAGGATGATGTGGGATGAAGCATTAATAACACTATCTATGGCGCGTAACGTACAGAGAAAATGTCTTTGATAAAAATGCCTTTCAGATTGCAGGATACGGCACTTTCCAGTATCCCTGGCCTTGTGAATTTCAGCTGAGTATTCTTATTTTTGTCTTACAAAAATTTTGCCCAACACATTTTACGTTTGAATTTCATGTGGGAATAGCGGCAGGCAAGACATTTGACTGGGAAGCTCCGGCCCCATGCCCCCTCTGGTTGCGCCACTGATAAGACTGATAACGTATCTACCCGCAACATGGAAGCTCCTCTCGAGGGTATTGGCAGATGGATTAATAACTAATCTAACATAAAGAGGTATCCTTGCAAAAAACCAATACCCGCTTGCTTTTTTTTCTGTTTTTTTTTTAAATTTCCCTTCCACAGCTCATGGATGTGACAATCCCTGCCTATATTTCAGCAATTCGCATTTATGTTCCACCTCACTTTTCTAGTCACCTAGTTTTGAGAGTGCACTCGAAAGGAAAATATATGTACGGTTAAAGTAAATTGATAAGGTAGTGAATTAAATCATATTTAGTTTTCTTTTCTTTTCTTCTCTTTTCTTTTCTTTTCTTTTCTTTTCTCTTCTTTTCTTTTCTTTTCTTTTCCTTTCTTACTTGTCGAAGGTAAATGAAAGGTGTTAAATTTGTAGCCCTAGGCTAATCACCAACGTTGTCTCCTAAACACCTACCATACGTCTCAGCGCACTCGATGGAAATTCTTAAATTACTGTTTCACGCCCGACGTCTTGAAACTATCGCTTCGAAACCAGTTTCGTCTTCAAAACCATTTTTCCGTTTTAAATGAGGTCAGTTTTTTTCGAGAATACAATTCGTGAATATCCACATACCTGCCTGACTAGTTTAGTGTAACAGCTGACACTAATCGGTTTTTCTATTCAGACTATCAGCGATTTCATGAAAAGGGTAGCTAGCAAAATTCCATTTTGGGACGACTGTGTCATATAACGCGACTGTTAAGCCACTTGATACTATTTTGAAATTAGATGATAACCGCGTGGATCTCTTTATTAACACTTAAGAGGTCAGCCGATCTGTCCTGACGATAATCAAAAACAAATACCAGAACAAATTAGGAAATTTACAGGCGCAAACTTCCTATTCAGCACGAAAAAGAAAATAATGTGTAAACATTAGACAAGTCATCAAGATGAGTGTAAAATAATGATTACTTGTCATAAAACCGTTTGTTTAATTAACAAAAACAAAAAAAAATTAGGACTCGTCCTTCATGAGACTAGTTAATTAACTCTTCTCCTCCCGTCTTCATCACAGCAATTGAAAAGGGTATGCAATTACAACCCAACTATTACATCCAACACAGCTAAGGCACAGATAGGAAACTGATCTACGGTAAACACTCAAAAGATTTACACATTACAGTTCCATACAATAGTAAATGCAAACATTAACATAGTGTGAAGATGCTGTTACAACCTGTTGTTTGATTGCAGTGAAGAACATTATGCATGCAACAAACAGCCGGGGTTAATTAAACACTGTCCACATCTCTTTTTAGTTCGGAGTGCAATTTTTAATAACCTGAGTGGAAAAGGATCCTCGTGTGGCAATTAGACAATCCTGGGGATAGGGTTGGTTATATGAACTTACTATTCAGTTATTAAAGGCACACACTCATCACCTCAAGCACAGTTTTGGTTAGGGGTTACTAAAATTTTCAATTTGTGACTGCTCTTTGGTTGACATCAAAGTCAAAATATTTAGGGGATGCTGGAGTATCCCTAACATTTCACAGTGTGCAAAGGGAATGTTTCTGATTACACATGAAGGTCTTGTGTACTCACCGCAGGTTATGACCTAAGGAATAAAGTAGGTTTGTGTCTGCACAAGGACTAACTTATGGCAGTGTTGCGAGGGCTAGAAGTAATTTCTTTGGGAGGATTGAAAACTGTCTGGGATGAGCAAATTCGCCCTATAAAGTTAACTGGATTCTGTGAATTATAGATATTACGTAATTGCAAAACTAAATCTTAATCCAAAGAGATGCGGGTTGGGTGAAAGTTGCAAGGATGCGAATTTGCCCAGCCATGCTGTCAATTTTGTCAGCCACTGCCAATTTAATCAGCCATGCTGCCAAGCTTTCAAGGTGGCAGGCTGTAAAGATCTCCGGTATGGTACACCATACCTTTGAGGTTCCTTTTTGAATGTAAAAATCTTACAAGAACTCATTAACACAGCTGCCTAGAAGTTAAACTTACGTAGTTTATGATGCGTTTGATAAAAAGTTAAACATACTTGCAAAGATGTTAAGAGAACCAACCGAGACAAAACTTGTTTAGTCAATACCACGTAACCTGGTAGCTGCTGCCGAGCATCCATTCCTCGCCTTTAACAAGTTTCAAATGAGTGTCCCATGGTTTTATTGTGTTCATTACAAAATATACGTGTTTCACATTTGGTGCTACTGGAGGGTGTATGAAGGCAGGTGTCTGTCATTCTCTTTTTCAATCACAATTTGCTATTATGAGAGACAGGGAATTGGAATATAAGTGTAGGGAAAACAGAAACTACTGCACCATTTAGCACACAAAATTTCTCATAACCGTCCTTTCCAGGACGGAAATTCTCTTGCCTTATTAGGCACCCCGCAAGTTAATGCTCTCCCTTTGTATGCAGCTTCGGCAGGCTTAAATATTGAGTTTTTTTGTTTTTTTTTTTTGTAAATGCCAAAGGAAACTTTTTTCCATGCAGTAAAAATGTCTGCAAATGTGGTTTCATTTTCCAGCAAGGGGAGCAAAAACAATTACCTAAAGTAACGGTTTACAAACATAATGGATAAACATTGTGCATCTTATCGACTATTTACAAACTTATTACCAACGATTAACAATACTGGCATGTTCGATCTAGGCCTTCATCTCCGATGATGAAATTGGGTGAAGTGAATCTAACGTTGTAGATTGTTCTTGGCTGAAACACACTTTAACGTGACTTGAGGGCCTCAAAATTGTCGTGAATCGTTTACAGAAGGATTACAAATTACTAAAACACACAATGTTTCAAAGGATTCACTGTATATGTAGTGGAGATCCTGTTGAAATCTATTTAATAGGCATAAGCATGCAAAGGGGATAACAGTGAAAACAAGCATGGACAGGTTTTAAAGAATCTGTAACAGGTATGTAAATCGTATAGGATTTACCTTTTGAAACTTGTTGACTTTGTTGACTCCAACAGGTTGCCTACGTAATGTATTGTCAGTACGTACATCCTAATACTAGTTCAACTTGATGACATTTCAACAAGCTTTAACAGGACGTCTCTGATAGATACACCTTTATTTAAAAGTAATACAGTGGTTCTTGAAAACGACGAAAAGGGACTGGGTACTTTTCGAACCCAGATAAAGTAATATGGCTGTTCACGGTTACATCACTGGTTGGCATTGGTTGGCATAGAGCTTGCGTAAGAGCACATGCGTGTGTGTTAGATGTTGCTCGTGTAAACGATTGCACGCAGAAAATAGACGAATTGGAATCTACCTTTCATTGTGAAGACAGTGTAAGCGCGCCTTATCAACTCTTTTGCCGACCAACCTTTCCATTTTAACAATGCGATTTCTTGGATCTAAATCGAGTTGGCCTGCAAAAAGCTACCGTCTTATTCAGAGTTGCTATTGCTCATGGGTTAACTAATTTGTGCACAAGATCCTCGTATTAACTTTTGGAATATTCGTTTCCTTGACATTAACAAATGGCGCAGAATTGGAAAATACCGTTAATCTTTATTAGACCAATAAAAGTCACCAACAAACTCAAAATATTACACATTACAAGGATTTTGAGTTTCGCATCGTTGTAAATTGAAAAGTTTGTGCTAAGCAGTTATTAATCTGCTGGAAAGTAGTGGAATTCCTCATTTGATCAGCTTGTTTTTTTTTTGTTTTTTTTTTGAAAGTAAAGTAACTCAGCTACGCTATTCTTGAAGACTATTTGACTTAAAAAATGCTATCATTTCAAATGTTGCTAGTGACAAACAGAGCGGCGATAATGTTACAAGCTGTTTTGAGGCTCATTATTAGTACAGTTCATCTTATTCTTAGAGGCAATATGCATGTGTCATGTTTGAGCTATCCGTCATACTGAATAAAAGTAATAGGTAATGGTTGTCTCAGTTATGACATCCAGAAGTAGACTGATGATTTTAACTTCAGACCAAGGCAAGGAATGCCTACAACACGGTAGACAAGGTTACATTATATCATATCGCATTATTTGAAATCTTATTGTATTATATCATATTATATTATATTATATCCGTGGAATCAAGTTGTACAGATATAAACATCACCTCCATGTGTTTAATTTCCTTTCATATTCCTTAAAATGACATTACAACCGTATTCTCCGAGCAGGCACTGGGGAACTGGTGGAAGTGGACGACGGCCGTTGGAGCAGTGAGGATGGGAATTCGAAATGGCCGACTGTACTAAGCAGAGTCAGCTAGGGTTTTGACTCAACAATTAACCGTTTTCCCATGATAATGGGCTTCTTTTTTGTAATTGTCCAAGGATGCATAACTTGCATAACGTCGTAAAATAACCATCCATTAAGATCTAAATTTTCATCATTGATAGAAATTACATCCATTTAGTGAGCTGCTGATCTTTATACGTAACATTAACCTAGTGATCTAATGGAAGGGACATAAGCTATGAACAATATGACCCAAAACAGCGTCTTGTAATATCGCATTTTGATATAAAATGACGAAATACAATACAGTTATTAGTCACATGGGTGGTTTAAATCTCGAGGACTACACGTACCTAACAATGTCTTGGAAAAGCTTTCTTTATAGCACAAGCAAAATATTATGTGTTCATGTGTTCTTAAGAGCAATATTTTGAGTTGGATTGGAAACCGCCTCTTTGGACCGAATATTGTCACTTGTCACTTTAACTGTTTTATTAAACTTTCTTGAAGCAAAAGTACCTGCCGTACTAAAAACAGGCCGTACACATGTTATGTTGTCACAGTCTTGCCCACTGTTGACTTGGTCTCGAAAAATGGTTATAGATAACTTAAGTGGTTTTTCGAAGGATCAGTTATACGTACAGTTTTAGGAACTTGTTGTTTGTTTACATCTTTACCATCATGGTAACTGACACATTTAACACTGCTGAAATTACGGGGAAAAAACCCAATAAAGGCCTGAAGCAGGAAACTTTGTGAATTCATTTCACAGGACGTGTAAGATTATTAGTGCGACAGATAATTTATGAGAGATAAATTCAACGAAAATTATTGTGGAAGGTAGGCTATAATCAAGGCCTCCAACACGAATGAGAAACGAGATCGAGGGGGCGGTTTGTTCCTTATGCAAGAAGTTTGTAAATAAGCTTCATTGGTGAGTATTGCTATGAAACCATGCATATGTTTCCACGAAGTAAGTCCTTTTTGAAGGGCTAGGTATGATGCATTTAGTAGTGCGGCTTCGGGGGAGGGGCGCTTGGTGCCAACGCCTTAGTACTTCTAGAGCTTTGCTGTCAAACGAGCATTCACGAGATATTTTATCAGAGTGAACTGTAAAGATATCATTTTTTCATTGGCATTTTACTTACGATGCTCTTTCGACTTCACAAATAGACACTCACAAAGAGTAGTGCACAAACATGTACACCCTTCTCAAATACCATGGCCCAACACACCGTGCTGACACCCATGTAAAATGTGTAAAGTTCGGATTAGCCTATCTGAACACAAATCAGTGCCATGCATAAGCATTACACATTTACCTCACATTGTCTATAAGAAAATTCATAAGACACATCAGAGATCGCGAACACCGGAATTCTCCGATCCTTTATCGCTTACTGACAAACATGCAAAGAAACATAATAGTAATACCGATAATGATTATGACAATAATACTGACAATGACAATGATAATGATGGCAATAATAACAATAAAATACAACAACAGTTACTCAAACAGCAGCAGCAGCAGCAACAAGAGTTATAACAACAGCAACAGCAGTACCATTAACAAAAGCAATAAAATAACAATCACAGTAATGCCAACAGCAACAGTAAAGCAACAGCAATAATAATGGTAATAACAGGAGCAATAGTACCAACAACAGCAACAATTTCAATAACGATAATAATAATAATAATTCCTGCATTCTTAATACGCCAATGCTTAAACAAAACTAACCAAAAACACAGCACAGTTTTACCCCTGCTCAACGATAAAATTGTCTAAGAGTCAATGCCTCCAGTGGGACAGCAGCTCTAGCGGCGTGCTCGATGATATTTTAGGCTATTTTACAGGTACCAACTAAATTCTGAGAGGAGGGAAATTCACGGTTTCAATGGACTGAATCGCCGCACATACCAAATATCCAATTTTTCGTCCCCAATTATTACTCTTGAAATATAACACTCCAAGACTTACTAGTTTTAACCCTCTTTGGATGCTCTTGCTCTGGGGGAGAAGTAATGAACAGGGAAACTTCATTCACTCAATTTGTGCAATATTTTAAATCACGTATTGAAAAAAAAACACAAAAGCTATTCTTAACTGACGGAAAACATTTGTTATTTCTCGTGAATATTAACTTTTTTCTCTCCATTTTACTAGCATCTTTTCCCAGAGGCGTTTGAATAGTGCCATACATTAAATACAACCGTGACTTACTGTAGACTTGCAATATTTTCGTTGTAAAAAGAAAAACGCTCTGTGACGAGAACAGTTGCCATGGTAACGTGCGTTGCCTCTCATTCAGCGTTATCTGGAAAAAAAGGATGATAAAGCACACATGTGGTAAGATCGCCAATCTATTGAAACCGTAAAATAATTCCTGGTGGCACATAACATTATTACTCTGCAATCGCTTCACAAGTGTTTTTTATCCAGTTTATCATAGACAGATAAGTGTAACCTGCTATTCAGTGTCGCTAAACGGTGGTTGATTCTAATCTATTAAATCTTTTAAATTTATCATTAAAATTGTGCTTTACTAATGAGGTGATATCTGAGTTCTTTTAATAAATGTGTGATATATGAGGAAAAATTGAGTAAATGTTTTCTTCGTTTGCTGGTGATTGATTAGGGTGATCGAAACATGTCTGTATTCATTCATATGAATTAGATTCCATCTTTTGGTAACGAGCTATTTCTCAAGAAGAAAATTTATTTCTCCTTTTGAGATCTCTGGATTTACTCCTTGGAAAGAGTGATCGCCTTCAGAGTATCCCACTTGTTTTTGGAACGCTTGGTTTTCTTTCATCTCGGTTTGACGATTTGCAGAAATTGCTAATCACCACTGCAAATTGGACCCTACTGCAAGTGTCAAAACGTGTTGGAGCACCGTATCAGGTTAGCTTCAGGACAAATGTTGTCTGCTTTAAAATCTTTGGAAAGCTTAAATACTCTACACGTATAAAGCAGCTACAAGATTTGAAAGGTGCAAGTGAAAAGTGAAGTTTGGAAGAATATTTCCAAGTTTGCATACGCTAGTTTCATTGTTAAACGGAATACGTTTGTGGCGTAAAGGCTAAAGGAAAAGGATTTGTACTGCTAATTGTCTGTCCAAACGCGTGCACTTCAGGGAGCATTAAGAATTTTGCAGGCTGGAAGGAAGAAAGGGTATATGTGTGTAATATAACAGTTATTCTTTCATAACCTGCTATAAAACACCAATAACAGTGCTTCTTACGGTTCCTTGTTACTATTTGATTATTAGACAGTGCACTCTTAATTCAAGCAAAAGACATGATATTTCTTTTGTTTGCCTTGCAAAATATTGGTGACGTTATCAGTAGTGTCTACTGTACATTTGCTCAGCACTCGTTGAACTGCAAGTGAATGTTTGGGAGGAAATATTATATTAAAAAAATAACGAGTAACTGATTTCAATATTTATTTCATCTTTTACCAAGGGTATGGATTTAGGACCAGAGTAGACAGACCTAAAAGGTAAGATCCTTGATGGTTTTCATTCAATTGCATTTGCTACATGACATACTAGGATGATAGCTTTTAGTGTGCACTTTATGAAACCGCTTTACTACAAACTGAGTAACTCCATTTGTTACCATTATGATGAATATCGATTGTACAGTCGTTATGTATATATGCCTCGGTCTAAACACAGCTCTTGCTTACGTCTGGGAACATGGAACTGAGGTGTTTATAATAAACATTACTTCAGAAGTGAATTTTTGTATCGTAAATCATGCATGAAGACAGTGTATTTTACCTCAGTCGGCAAAGGCTTTGTTAGCTTTTATGGTAATGCTTGTTTCAAGGGTTAAAATTGTCTTGTAGTTACGGGTTGTTTGGCCATGCTTTATCAAGAAAATGCAAAATCTGACAATGTCTGGTTCAATGAAGGGCCTGGTTTCTTAGTCTTACATTGCACTATACATAATCTTGGGTTGGTAAAATGACGACACTTTTTCAAAATGGTGCCATTATAGGCAATATGTAGATTTTTCTCGTATATTTCGTCAACGTAGTTTAGAATTGTGTCTGCGTTCAATTTGTTATTTTGGAATGTTTCTCAGTTCTATTTTCAATGATGTTTCGTCGGCTAGGCGGCTTTGGAGTGGCAAAGATGTTCGGATGTGTCACCTGCAATGGTCCATGGTACCGGTACCTTTGAAACTGAAAATACTAGCTGCCACCCCAAATGTTTGGCGCGCTTTGCGCTCTGCAGAGTTGAATTGTAATTAGTTTTGTCCGTAGTTCCATTCCCTGTAGCTAAATGATTTAACCTTTAACCTTACCAAGTAGCCTACACATTTTTATGTATTTCAAGTTGCATTTTTGTCTTTGCCTCAAGGTGCTGTATGAGACTTGCAGAGAGAGAGAGGGGGGGGGGGAGAGAGAGGTGGGACTTTCACCAAGCACAAGTGGATACGACACAATGTATGTTACACTGATAGGGGAAGGGGACAACCGCTTGAAATTTGATCAGTTTTTTGAAAAGGTTGTTGATTATTGTATGCTTACCCCGCAATTTGCGCCCGCTTGGATTGCTATGGAATCCCATAGTTCCGGTTTCCCGAAAAACATCAGATTAGTAAGCACAAAAGCACTTCAAGTACACAAATGTTATCCAAAATATGGCATACAATGGATCGGTATAGAACAAAGGATCCTCCCGATCCCCTCCTCATCCCCCGTCTACATCGTTCTCGGGTATGGGTCACACCCCTCCTTGTTCGAGGAGCCTGATCCTCCTGTCATTTGACCGGTGATGTCATGTACATAAGGTATGTCTTTCATAGGCGGAAATCTACCAAGGACCTTTAAAATACAAGGCTAAGTTGTACTCTAATATATATATAACCAGCTTGTAACATCGCTGGTGCTCCATTGAAATCGCGTCCTCTTTAAAATAGCAACAATAACTGAATAGATCCCAGAGGCGGATGCAGTGAAATTTTGAAATTAGACACTGCCTAAATGGTATATCCTGACACCTGGCAATTTAGATAAATGTACGAGGTAAAATAATTTTCGTGCATTACTGTGACCACCTTATTTTCGGAAAAGGCTTACCAGCATGCTTATAACTGTATGCCGGTTACAGGGTTGGGCGATATTCGGTCGCCAGAAGTCTATATCGCGATATTCGATATGAAAGTCTCCATATCACGATATGACGATATAAAAAATACTTGCTTGATCGATAGATCAAAGGGGAAGCTTCGACTTTTTGGGAACTAAAATTTTGATAATTTAAATTTAGAAGATGATACAGTGTTTATAATTTCAGTACTCATGAATCGGTTTCGTCCTTATTTAGAAAACTAGGTGTAAATTACCTAGGTATATTATGGTGATTTATCGGTATATCGCGAAAATTTTGGCGATTTTGTCGCGGTATATCGATAGAAATTTTTTTTAATATTGCCCAACCCTAGCCGGAAAGATGGTCAAGACACAGAGGGTGTGAGAGTGACCTTCAGTTGAGAGAGCCTCAGTTTAAGGCAAAAGGCCTCAAACTGAGATAACATTTCGTTCGTCACTGTGTGAAATGGAAACACCACTGATTCGTGAAATTCGAGTTTTGCCAATTCGTCATTACGCCTAGGGAGACGAAGGGTACGAATTGTGAATATTCAAGGCGATTTATACCATTCTTAGAATAACGTTGTGTTAATTTATTTCAGCTAAGTTGGAAGGTCCTCCCATTAACCGTACTTGAAGTTTTTGGAAATTCTAACCAATCTGGAAGTGTTCAGCTAATTATCTGAATTTCTCAATAAAGCTGATTTGCAATATCTTTCTACAAAAAGATGACCCTACAATGCAATGCTTTGTTTTTCAAGAAATAATTTTCTTGCAATTACATGCTGGCCTTCTTGTCGGCTGATTGAAGTTAACTTCATATCTCGAGGCACCATTGGCATAATAAACCAATAATCATGGTCTTCAAAGAAGGCCATATGCTCTTCACTAGTTTTATAAAGTTCATATTGCGATGTCTTTGATCGTCTCCTTGAAGGCAAAAAGGTGGCAGTGATGTCTTAGACAGGTGTCTGGATATTTTATGGCATGGCGTGCGTCATCAAATAACAGTTATATAATTTCCTTTAATGAAACATCATTGTAAATGCTGTGTATTTCTGTAATAGTAACAGTAATACATTAAAGCAAGATTACAACCTCGTACGGAAACGGCAATCGGACAGTGAGAGTGGAGAGATAACTTGTGAAGTGTTGGGATCGACAGTACTTTTTTTGCACTTGGTATTTTCTGTTCTGTTCGTGTTGGTTTCCATGCACGTAACAAAAGCACACTTTGTCGGCACCGGAAAATTCTCGATGCAGTGTTAGTCCCAGTGTAGTATCTTATTCATTCCACAGACATTTAATATAACTACCTCCCCTCTAGCATGCTCAAAGTAAGAATATGCATCTGTTAGTCTCTCGTTTCCCTTATACAAATTTGAAATTAATGTGGGATAAGCCGCCAGTCAAGAAGGCCAAGGGACGCCCCTCCAAAACTCATGTCGCTAGAAGAGCTATCAGCTTGAGACCAAATATAGCATTTACCTTATAACATCTTAAGAAAGCTCACTCCTGCAAAAAGCGTCTCTATAGAAACTATCTGGCCCCTTTACACGTTCTAGTGCTATGGATCTACAGTAGGCCTACACACTGTTACTCTAAGTCATAGGCGTAGGAAGCGGGGTTGGGGGGGCTAAAGCCACAAGTCAAAAATGTGGTGGGCGAAAGTATGATTCCGCCCACCCTCCATCCAAGGACGAAAACCGCTTACTGGTTTCCTCTGTAAAAATGTCAAAACTTTGCAGTAATTTTCCTTACAATTTACCCAATTTGTTGCACCAAGTTTCATCTAAGGACCCTCAAATATCCAAAAATTTTCCAAAGAGGAGGGACACCACCTCCCCCTAAAACCCCTCCCCAAGAACGGCGGTCTGAAACAATATTCAGCCCCCCCATCTCGAACAGCTTCCTCCTTCATGCTCTAAGTTATGTGACATATTAACTACAACTGGTTGATTTTCTGTGATTTCAGAGACTCCCATATTGAGAAGACGATTTTGAAGACTTTCGCAAACGTTAGAAAAAGTTTGGAAAGAGTAGGCAATAGTTTACAAACGTTGAGTTGTACTGACTGGGCTAAAAAGTTGGGTTTTGTTTACACCCTAATCATTCTATTGTCTAACTGGAGTATATAATGTGACCAGTCCTGTAGCCTAAGGCTACTGCAAATGCAACGAGCTCTCAAATGCGGTTTAGCGGAAGATGCTTGAGGCAATAAAATGTATCTTTGTGATTACATCTTTACTTGAACTCTATAGTCGTTGGCAAATCTAGGAAAGAGACAGTTGATCATTTAAGAGAGGCTGATTCATGTTGAGCACCGACACAATTACTGTGAGGAGCATGACTGACCAAAAATGTGTATACAGTTGCGTCTTGATGTTGTTTTACATAGTCAGTGTACCATAAAAGTTGGAGATATCCATTTTATGAAGAGAATTGTCTCAACCTGTATCATTAATATAAGAAAAGCAAGAGCCAGTTCTGAATATATTTAGTGGGAGCGACAACAATTAGACACAATGTCCAGACTGTAGTAAATGAAAATGTTTCAAAGTAGACCTTGCCCCAAAATTTGTAAGAAAATAGATAATAACTTAACCTTACTAGACTCCCTTTTATGTTCAAAATTCATGAAATAGCAGTGAAAGTTGAGTGTTTTGCTAAACGTGTTCTCATCTATATAGTGGGGCTATTGCTCTCAATTGAATGGGCATATTGATAGGGCAGATATAATCTATAAATCTGCTTCACGTAAAAGCAGTGTGAGGTAGGATAATATCCCACAATAGTAAAAAGATATCTTAAAGATCTTAAAGGAGGGACATACTTAACTATCTAAGACAATGATAAATTGATGGTACGTTACAATTCAAATAAGACTCCCTAGGCTACTGATTCCCTAACGTAACAAAAAAGGAGACGTCATTTCACCATTCCTGATTTTCATAATTTTGACAGAAGAAGACAACATCTTTTGATATTTATGCCTTATAACGTTCGTTGCATTTCATTATTGACATTTATTAGGTATTTACATTTCTTTATTTAATATTCTTAACAAGGTCAAAGATGTAGTTGAAGTTCAGCGATAAGGTAAATATTTCACTTGAAGACAATTAAATGGTTTGAAATGTATTTCTCAAAAGATGTATTTTGTATCATTTAGTCACTTGACTACACTTACATTTCTGCATTCCTGTGGATCTCCTACCCTTCAGAAAATGAAAGTTTGGTATTCCCACTACAAATAAGATGGAGTCACCTAACTGAAGCTTAATGTGCTGACGTAAAACCCATTAGGTATAACACACCTGCACATGAAATGAGTATTTAAAGTACTTAACAGTCTTGCGTAGCTAAATTGAGTGGGTGAATTTTACATGGTGTCCCACTTCCGTTATAGTGATTGTGTTTTCAATTTAATTCCACCGTAAACTATGTTTTCCATTATGAATGAAATGAAATAATGTGAACTTTAAAGGTAAAAAATGTTTCACTTCTCACCTTAGCCCTTAAAGTTCCTATATATAAATATTCTTACAAGAGTCTCGTGAATGTGAATTGCCCAAATATTCAGCTTTCCCAACAAATGGATTTAACAAAAGTAACGTAACTCTTTAAACTCTTTCTTGCAAAAAAGCGTCAGAAATTGTTTTAACCATGACGAAAGTAAACGCTAGGTTTGATAGAATGGAATATGTTTAAATACAGTCAAACACTTTTTCTCAAAGATCAGTTACAAGCTCTCTAATCTCATTCCAGACAAAAGGGAATTTCACCTTCTAAGTCCCCCTAGCCCCTCTTCCAATTTAAATTAAGCCTCCTGGGTAGTTCATCTCTAAAACAGATTCACAGTTACCTGCACTGAGTTTCAATTTTTCGAGGCCATATTGGTACACAACTGTGTGTGAACTTGGAGGGAAAAACAACTGACTGACTGTATAAAGTCATTGTTGACCTGCGAGATCTGACTTTAATTGTTTCAATGCATGCCAATCAAGGTACAATCACCAACTTATTGAGAATCGTAGAGCTAATTCTAAACACGTGTGGCCTGGGAGTTACTAGCAACTCCTTGGTTTGGGGGATGCCATATCCCCTTTAACTATTTGTAAATCATCCTATGTCTAATAAATAGAAGAGGAGAAAACTGGTTCAACATACCGCATTTTCAATCCCCAGTCAACTACTTTAACCAAACTAACATGTATAATTCTGTTATTGTATAGTCCTACGACTCATGGATGACTAAAACAAGAACCAAATACTAACTTCCACTTGCAATTCGAAACCCTTTAGACTATCAAAAATACCTAATTCGCAGTGCTTCTTTGAAACTTATAGGGGAATTCTTGGAAGAGCACTCCTGTTGTAAACACTCAAATATGTGCAAACTAATACATAAGACTTAATTTTAAAAGATCACTACTAAAGGTTCCTGCGTTTAAAATTCAACGAATCAACCTCAGTTAAAGGGTTACTTAAATTCCATTCGATTTTTGTTTCCTATGAGTAATTATTAAAATTCCCATCAAGCAGATACTCAAAGAGTTTAAAACGTTGGATATTTTGCAACAATAGGAAGGGTTGTTAGTAAATACGTGTTAAGTCACACAAAGGAAAGTGTGACCCCTTTTGGAGACAAGCGCGTGTTATTGAAACTAACAGTAAATCCAGAGGGCTGATTTGCTTACCGGTCGTATAGGGAGCTTGCACGCGTGCAAAAGT
>WURT03656534.1:0-18588 GCA_009936505.3 Holothuria glaberrima
AAGCAAATTTTTACTTTTACGTACGGAATTATACAAAACCGGGCCCTGTCTGATGTAAATTAAGCCATGGCGCTGAACCCCCCCCCCCCCCGGCAAAACCAAGTTCATGTGGCCACTGTATTCGATCCCTCTTAAAATGCTTGCAATATTGATAACACTGACCAAATACATAAAGCATTTATATTGCAGTCCAGGGATTAAATTGTTTAACTTAGTCTTCTAGGGAAAGGTATGGAGCTTCTAAGGTGTATTGGAGATGCTGAGATATTATGAGACTATTTCAACTATTAAGAAAAAATTGAAATAGTGACAACAGAAATCTTATTACCTTAAAACTGTAGATTAACATAGTTAAGACATTGTGCTGCAGGATCTAAATATTTTAACATCTTCACTGATAGATGTTGAGGAATTGGAATTTGATCTTCTTATTAAAGCGCAAAATTTTGACACAGAAATTCTCACATATTATATCCTTCTTAAAAGATATTGAGACATTTGCATTGGAGATCATAATATCCCAATATCTAAGCATAAAGCATTGAGGTGTTGTGTTACAATAATCTCAATATCTTTATATCTTCACTAAAATATGTTGAGATATAGACAAGATATTTGAATATTGAAATCTTAAGTTACAGGAACCCTAATATACTAAGCATATTCATTTACAGATAATGAGAGATTTACATCTGAGATGTTGGTATTAATATTCCAGTGACTTTCTTTACATGTCCAGGATACTCATAATTTATCAACGTCTAAATAAAACATTAAAAGTAGTAATTAAGGAAGACAAAAATGAGATCTTCGTCTGGAAAAGTATGTTTTCTACATACTGCGATAGCTACTATCAAGAACTTACGCGAAAACGCCAATGGAAGCCAAATTTTACAACATCAAAAAGATGTAGTCATTTAAAACAACAACTGTCGTTGGCTGAGTTTGTAATCTGGTTGTTTGAATTGTATTTTTTTCAATGTACGGTTTTCAACAGCTTCAGGTTCCAATTATTGTCTACTTTTTCTGATAAACGAATACATGTATTTAGTGTTGCTACATTATTTGGTCATAAACTATAACCTTCTTCACAAAAAACAACACAGCCTATTAGTTCCTAGTAGGTGTGAACCTCTCTCGACCCCTGAGACGCTTTATTGCTGAAAGTCACTCATTCATTACAAAGCCCTGGAATACGATTACGTCATCATCTCGGGCAAAAAATCCCATGAAACTCTTTTGGAAGCTTATATTGATTGGTGCCCTCTCGGAACATTATGATATATTTAAAAATATCCCCAGGAGTATGTTTGTATATTCAATCGTGTATTAGTGAAGACTTACACTTTTAAGACTTGAAATCCGTTGAAAACTTTAAATACAGAAACTACATTTTAAATAGTCCGATCACACACACAAACTTCTATTGCAATCATTTTACTTAAAACGTCTGCATATCTCATGAAATGTAGTTTATTGGCTAACAAAAAAATTCCAGTGGCTCTGAATAGTATCTATCAAATGAAGAAGAAAAGTTTTCGTCGAATAAAACTATTTATTCTTTCCATTATGTCAAGAAAGTGTTCTATATGATCAATTTTACCAATTTGAAAAGTTGCATTCAAAACAAATCGTATAATCCAAGCAACGTTAGGATATTGAAGAGGAAAGGAGCAACAAATGAAGATAACTAAATTGCGATTCGACGCTACTTATTGCAAACAACATTTAAATGAACCTAATAAATTCATAATACTCATTTACTCATCTTAATATCTTTTTTCCTTTGTTCGAACACGAGAAAAGTAACCAGTTATGTTCAAATTTGTTTATAATGCAAAAGCAACGTCATCTCACTACAAATTCTGGATCCCACTCTTTTTTTTCAAAATGAGTTTAAATCGTAATCTTAAATGCCAGCAAAAAAATGAATAAAAGTCTTGCATATCCCAAAGGTAGTGATCTTGACAAATAAAATTCTTACATCCATGTGTTCATTACATGCATGTTTCTAGCAAATGAGATTTGAAAATAAAGTATATTCATCGGCAATTTACAATGTCTGAAAGTACCATTATGACAAAGTAATCTAGTGGACATTTGAATCCACCACATTTTGCATCACCCCAACCAAAATTTTTACTTGGGGTAAGCAAAAAGTCTCAATTGGTGACTACTCTTTGATTGACATCATTCAAAAGATGCAAAACAGCTCATATTACACAGCATGCACCGAGCTTTTTGACTGAGCCTTGTATATTCACCGGATATGGCCTTAAGTAATATACTATGTTTGTATCTGCACAATGAGAAGCTAAAGACAGTTATGGGCGAGGCTAGACTTAAATTAGTTTGGAGAATTGGAACTGTCTGGGATGAGAAGATTTCCCCTTTAAGGAAAAGTGTTCTGGCTTCACTACGTGCCGCCTGATTGTGACGGTCCGTTAAGAAATTTTGATACCCCTCCCCTCTAGTTTTTTACATTTGACCATGATGTTCATTAATTGTCCATCCAAGACGACAGGTGTGTCCCCAACCAGTTCTAGCTGTCTACACTGGCATGTAGGCTAGAGAAACCTCTTTCGCAAACGGCAATTATATATTACATTTAAAGCCAGTTTTGATGAAAGTCGGTCCGAGGCCTAAACACAAATTTCATACGTAAGTACTTTAAATTCTCATTCTTTCTAACATGGTTATTGCATGCAGCTTTTTCTAAGGTATCACCTCAACTTACTGAGATGTAGCTTTAAGAATTGGAAATAATGTATTAATGATGATCCAATTTCTCATACCTAAAAGTACAGTGATCCTCTGTAAACCTTTAATTTCATCATCATGACTGCGAATGAAACTACCCAGGATATACGAACAACGTTTTGCGGGAAAGTCTAGTGAAGCAAATAAATGTTTAAGAGGTTTCTCTAAAATTATGGTAATGATTCATATTTTTTTCATATTAAGCTTGAGCTGGAAGAAAAGCTGCAGCGTTTTTGAACGTACCTTGTACGTGATTGTAAAGGGTAAAGCACATAGTCTGAATTCCATTATTTGTTCTACACATCGTGTGCTGCAAATGCAGCTCAGAGTTGACGTTTAGCATGCATCAATACAGACATATAAACTAAAACAAGCATGTCCTGCAAAGATTGAAGTAGGAAAAATCGCAGGCTTACAGCTTACTTTCTGCGATAATATTATAGCAGACAGCTGATGCACACTGTCTCGAAAGATATTTTCTGATTGGCTGAAGGTACTGTATTGTATCGATTGTATCCTTTGTTAAGGTTAGAGATTAGTTAGGAATTGGGGTTAGCGTATATCAGTCACGAAAATTCTCCCGAGACGGAGCACACTGGCCTGTAGTAGAAGTAAGAAATATACAAATTTGGAAAAAAACTTTTACATTAATCCATACTAAAGCTTAAAATAGATTAATTTTACTCCGAAAGTTGTCACTAACACGATTTGCATGTGAATGTGTACTGTATGATGCTTCTTCGGTATGCTTACTAGCTGCGGTGTCACAAAAGTGTCGTTCATGTCTGAGAAGCACTGCTTAATTGGAAAGCTCTGTATTCATATTGAACGCCTTTACGTTCTTAAACAAACAAATATTCAGCTTTGCAACCTTACAAATATAGATATTAAATTATTTTATCACTGTGTATCATTATCTGTGTTGATCTATAACTCTGAAAACTGCGCAGGACAAAGAAACATAAATTTCTAAAACAAGGGAAATGATATTCTCCACTTATTCTCAACTGTCTTACTGTTAAATATGCTGATAAGATGTTCTTACCGTTCTTTAACGAAAATAAAACCTGGGAAAATATTACATACTCGTACCAGACAGCTGTCCAATAACAGCCTAACATAAGCAACAAGAAAAAAAAAAACAGATAACGACTTTTAATGTGCTTTTAGATAGTTATGCAAGGGTCTGCAATGATCATCGCATTACCGCATATTCTTTTCCATAATATATATATATGAACAGGACAGTCACCGTCTTTGAAAGGAATTCCAGGATGTCACGAAAATCTTGCTGTATCATTCTAATTATCATCATCAATACTGTAGGTGGGTAGCAATATTAATTCAAGTTTTTCTGCTGGTGGTTCACTCTCTTTTAGTATCACATTATAATTCTCTGAATACTTATAATGTTTATTAAGTATTTTTATAAACTGCTCGTCTCAAAAAATGTTGGCAATATATGTCAAGGCCTCCTTCGAAACCGTGTAATTATGAAAAATAAAGTTTGGGATCCTCAATTAGTCACTGCAGTGTGATTATGTCCTAAGAAAGAGATCTGTCTCATTTTATAAACACTTTTCTTACTTTCCAGGAATTTCGACAAATGGTCAGGATTGGCCTATTTTGCTGTTTGAAGAAGGTGAATTTGGTGTTATTCCGTGTATTCCCCGTGGCCAAGCTACAACCTTCTTCTGGACAAGAGGGGAATGGTATAACATCAGCAACGAGATTGCATATAATGTTAATGGTGTTGCCGGTCCTGACACAGAGAAATATCATGTTTTTAGCAACGGAAGTTTGCTATTAAAAAACATGACCATCATGGACGAAGGAAATTATTATTGTCGTATAGCTTCAGACCGCACACAATGTCACGGTAGTGTGACCCTTTTCTTAAAAGGTAGTATATTTTCATACAAAATTTTCATCTTAATATTGTAAAATCAGTGCTGAAGATATTTGTTCTTTGACTAGTTACAGATATTGACAATGCCATGCGCTCTGTACAAGAACTAACTATTTATGAAAGACAAAATCGTCATCATCAAGGTAATGAATTTAGCATTACACAAAACAAAGAATACCGTATGATTTTGAAAGAAAATGCTGAAAGTTTATCAAGCAAACTTCAGCTGCTCTCACCAACTAAGATTTTTACGGTATTTGATTGAACACTACACTTGACATATGTAAAATAAATGTATTTGTACTTACTTTTAATAGCTTCAAACGCAAACAAGTTACCATACATCGATCGCTGCAGCCCAAAGAAAGAATGCACAATTTACGAGGAACCTTCTTCAACAATCATTCTATCTTGTAAAGCTAACCAAGTATCATCTGACATGTCGCTCAAGTGGTTAAAGGAATCCAAAGAGATAACTGATGACGTGGATGAAAGTCAAGAAAAAAATGCTATGAATGAAACAATTATTTCAAGCACGATAAAAATAAAGTACAATGAACCACAATTTCTAACGTGTCAGGCTTCTAGTATGAAAATGGAGACTGCCTTTGCCCACGTACAGCTGCAGTCTGAACCAGGTAATCAGCATAACGTTTCTCCTTTACAATGGAAATATGGGTAAAAAATTCACTGTAGGTACAAAGGTGTTTACCTTGAACATATCTGAGCCTTTAAAGCAACTATGCTATGAATTTTACGATGTAGATGAAAAAGCAGTGCCCTACACTTGACATGCATTTAAACACCTTTATCCATGAGCAGAATAGACCTACTTTAGTAATCTCATTTCACCAAAGTATTTCAAACCCCTTCACTTAATCAGTGAAAACGGTTACCTGTAAACGTACGTACAGGGTGGTGGGTCCTTTAAGCTTGGACGCGCCATCGGAAGATACCTTCTACAAAATTTAAAATGCCCTACCCTAACACACAAACGCATAAACATCCTTACTCTACTCTGAGCATGTCGATTTGTAAGTGGGTGCTGTGCCAAAGGCTTTTCGTAAAACAAAACAAAACTTTAAGCTAGGGTTTTTTTTTTTTTTTTCTTTTTTTTTTCTTTTTTTTTTCTTTTTTTTTTTCTTTTTTTGTTGGCGGGCTACACTTCTTTTTAGGAAAATCTCACGGGCCACTGAGGGTTGCCCTTTTAGGGTTTTTTCTGTCTTTTGGGTCTCATCCTTAAAAAAAATAAAAAGACTGTGGAGAAAGAGGTGTCCCACTCGAGGACGGGTTTCTCAGTCAGCATCATTGGCTCCATATCAACGCTCCTTGGAATGTAGATTCCAAATTGTTTCAGTTTTTCAGTTTATTTTCTACCTTTTCACAACAAACTTTATACAGATTGATTAATATTTGATCCACCGAATATTAAACAATGCATTAAACACCGTACCTATTAGCAATGCAATATAGCAGTAGATTAACTGAGCACATCTTTGTCGAGAGCATAGCAACGCAATTACTAACAGTACCGTCCGGAAGAGAGATGGACCAGAAGGAACAGTCAAGTCTGGTCCCTATAAGTACAAAAGTATGGAGTTGGTAGTTCAGAAAACTAAAGATTAGGCCTGGAAAAGAGAAAATGGGGACAGCAAGGACTTGCCAATTATTGTGAACATAGCTATCCGGCAACAGAGATTTCAGTTGCTCCTTAGAAGTACTCAGCCTGGCAGAATTTATGTTATCGTTTTGAGAGGTCTCTAGGGAAGCTCCTCAGCGTCTTACTTATGAATGCATAAATTTAGCTCTGGTGAAGGGATGAGATAAACTATCTTTACTGCTAGTTGAATAGCAGTGAAAGTGACGTGTTTGAAAGAAATGGCTGAGGTCAAAAGGGACTGTTGGGAATGTTATTACAGAGAAATACCAAGCTGATAATTGTATGTAAAGGTCCATCAGAGTTAACAATCTATGATAATGAAGAAGTGACCGCGCATGGTCTTAAAATGCAACATTTAAAATAAGACGAATGGCACGTTCCTGAAGTACGAAAAAATGCCCGAAATAAGATCTCTTGAAGATCCCTATAAGCGTAAACTAATTGTGGAAGTATTAAAGCATTTTAAAGAAACGTCGATGTTTTACTGGGTACGTAATGCCTTACGTTACTAATTACTCAGGGCCGTTGGAAGCGGTGCGGGGAGGTCTGCAGCCCCAATAATTTTGCCATGCATAGTTTTTAAATGCAAGAAAAACGCCCAAAAAGTGAAAGACGAAAGATTCAAAGTAATGAATATCATTCTAAAAATTATATCACCTATCATTCAATCTGTCAGTATTACTATTAAAAGAAATGACGTAGCATTTCCGTCATTCAGTCAATAAGGAAATCATTGTTTGTGAATTAAGTATCTGAAAATAGCGACTCAATGTCGTACGACTTATTAAATTTGGCTTTCTGCCTCATTTTTGGAAAACTGAACGGTCAATGCATGATGAAGTCGCTGAGTTTTGCGATGCTTTATCTGATTTTTCACAGTGGTGTAACTCCTATGGGCTCGGACCGTGCGGAGCCGGGGTCCCCGACCAAAAGGGGTTCTCCGACACACACTGATGCACAGAAAAAAAAAGCCGGGCTTTGTTAATTCAAGGTCTAAGAAACTGGGATTGTACCTGCAATATTGCTTGCTTCAGGAATGGAAATGAGCATTGAGTTCATTGGACATATCAGTAATCACACTAATAAAATGTTCGAGCGCTCCGCTCCCGTGTAGCCTCACCGCATAGCCGTGTTTACTGTTAATGCCGTCTCAAACATATTCGCATTATTCAAAGGTGAGGGTTCTACAATTACGCCGATTGCTCTTTTGCATTGGAGTTATTATGGAGGAGCAGGGCATTGCAAGAATGCAAAGTAGTGGAATTCAGGGGGAAGACTCGCCTTTTAATTGGCTAATGCATTTTGTTAGGAATTGAAAGTGTCTCAGGGCTAAGTCGCCCCGCCAGTTTTGTTATGGGAACGATTTTCAACGCCATTAATGGGGCAATAATGCATTATTGTAACCAAAACGCTTTTCCTAAAAATGTACAAGTACCACCTCTCCAGGAGCTGGGGACCCAGGCTCATCGTAACGCCGCTGATTATTCATATGATTAATAGTTCCACAGTCTATAAGTAATTCCTCTACCATCTAAAACACATATTCGATTACGCTGGGGAAACCTATTGTTCGAAATAACAATCAAAGGGGGTTTCGTTATAAGTTTTATCAAAAGGTCTCCTAAATATGTAGAAGATATTTCGTCTCCTAAATTTAGTAGATAGTCTAAGCTGTAATTAATTCGCATTGCCTCCTTACCCAAAAGGATTATCTAGTGAGGTGGAGAAATGGGTTCGAGTTATCAACCCAACTTGGGAGATCAATTTAAAACTTTTAAGTAGTTTTCTACAAAATTGGGGTGAAATTTGAATCAAAATATGGGCAAATTTATATAAATGCCAAACAAAAAGTATACCAACCTCTTAATATTTTGGGGCCATTTCCTACAATCTGGGGGGCATTTTTTGAACAATTTACTCCATACCGCTACGCGCCAACCCATGGTGGCGCGTAGCGTACTTACACTCCATATTTTCAACATGCACAAGTCAGCCGACTGGTAGCCGTTTAATTCAACACAAACACGTTAAGATCACATGGTTAATCAAAGAAGCCAAAACGGGTGCAAGACGGGGTTTTCTCCTATTAGTTGTATTATTTCGGCATCTGGAATATTCAATTCACAGACTTGGATTTTTTTCTTACATGAATATAAGTGTGAGCCTACACTTGGAAAGTTGGAGAACAGCATTCAAAAATCCAATTTTATAACTGCTGTAATTTTTCACCCAGATAACAAGAGGTGAGGCACCCGTTTGTTATCAGCTTTCCCGGCTGCCTTAAGCTTTTTAAGTCGATAAGTCCATCCAGGCTTTACTACATGAAGTAGTAGTTTAATGAATAGCGAAAAGTGCGAGAATTTTCAAAACTATTTGATCGACGTTTAATTACGTCAAAACTATTTGATCGACATTTAACTACGTCAAAACTATTTGATCGACATTTGATTACATCTTACTATTCATAGAAAATGTCCTTTGTGAACCTACATTTCTTTGCAGTTGTAATAACCGCTTTAATCTTTTTTATTTATTTTTTTTTTCATTTTAGTATGATAGCGAGGCAGATTGGAACCCCCACTGACCGGATCCGGTCAGCGGACCGCTATTAAAGAATGCAACCTGACCCTAATGGCCCTAATTCCACTGTTGCGTTCAAATGATAACCTATCTTTATTGAATTATCACGACTAACCTTTCAAATTAAAACGTCAATTAAATGATAATATTGTAATTAAGAAACATCTCGGGATGTCTCTTGATTACTATAAGCCATATTGGACTAGTGTAATTACACGTGCGCATGTGCTGTATTTTCTGGGGTTAAAGAAATTATGTCTTTGTTATTAATCATACTCATGCAGCTCATAGAACACCTGCTGGCCTCATTGTGGTTTCTGTGATATTGGGTGCAACATGTGCTGTTCTGCTGGGAATTGTACTATGTAAGTAACTTTGCTAATCAAAGCCTCCAGTGTTTTGTAAATTAGATCATGTATATTTAGAATCGACCACTTTATTACAACCATGGAAATAGATATGAGTTTTCCTAATTATGGATAGGCCTAAACTGCTCTAATTAAAACGTAGAAAGTACTTTTAGTAGCAAGCGATATGCTACATCATAAAGTAGGAAGTGCATATCTATGTTCTTATAATATTGCACTTCACAGATTTGTTTTTATAATATTCAATATAGATACATATGTCAAAAAGAACCGAGACAAGAAGACAAAAGCCGATTCAGAGAGGTGAAGTATTACTCCTGTTTTGTGTGTAACTTAAAACGGTATTAAAATTGCCACGCGTTCAGAAAGTCGTGATTTTAGAAATAACTCATGTTTACTATGGGTAGAAAACAATTTATGTTGTTATGAAAAATCCCATAATTTTCTTGATTACTTAAAATAAGAACAAAAAAAAAAGAAGCTGCACAAGTTCCTTTATTTATAAAGACAATTCTCTTTTCTAGAACTGGAGGCGAGAGTACCCCATTTGTGAAGGTATTTCGCATGTTTTCATAGAAAAACAATGTGTATTCGTTTTTATAAAAATACATTCATATAAGCTACATTTATTTACAGACTGCTTTAATATTCATCCACATGTAATGCTTTCCTTTAATGAAAGTTTTAGCTCTATAAAAATAATCACCATTACTTTACAGTTCATTTTCCTTGAACAACGGAGGCTTAGAAAATTGTCTTATGGGAACGTTTTACTGACCTTTGCCAATTACAGATACAAAAAGTTTAGCAATGCCTGTTAATTTACAATTAAAACCTTACTGTCTATCCCATATATTAAAAAGGTCGAAACTCCTATTACTGAGCGAAAGCAATAGTCATGCCTTACGTTTCTATCTAACGACTTTTTTTCCCCGACACCCAGGGGTGTTTGAAGGAATTTGATTTTATATAAAAATTAGCGGTTTAGCATGACTAGGTAAACCCCTGAAAGTTTTACTGTTTACATTTAACGGATATAGAAAGGTTATGTCTAAAGCACTATGTATCAATCTCGTTTGTATAAAAAAGAAATGCTATCAAGAATAATTTTGAAGTTGCTTTTTCAACGATGTATCAGTCCTCAAATGGAAAAAATAGTACTATTTGAAATATTTTCTAGATTCTATAAAAAATTTGAAAAGGGCATGTTTCGACTTTTTGGAAAGCATTACATATAAGTATGATACTGTCCATTAAACGTTAGACTGGCTTTCAAAATTTTGTCTATTCTAATGTCAAATATGCATACGACTAACACCTTGCAAAAATAAGTTGTAAATTGGTATCAAGTATGTTGATTTTGATGTATGTGTTTGTTTGTTCAGAAACACATTAATATTGTAATTCATGTCCATCAAAATACAAAAACTTGACAATATTTTTCACGTTTTTTTAATGGACACATCAATGGAAACTACACTGCAAAATTATTAGAGAATGTTTGGTATTTTGTGATTAATTGTGAAGTATCAGAACACTTTTTTTTGAAAATTTCGACATATTTGTACTTCTGCCAACTGCCTCCATGACAACTACCGAAAACAAATAATACGGATGGTGAAAGGTGGGAATTGTCCGAAGTTGTTACACGGCTGAAAGTTGACCGGGAAAGGTAATAGTCTGGAGGGAGGCGTTGCCCAGAGGCGTTGTCTGGTTTAACCCATTGACATGAGTAGTTGCCCTTTTATCTATTGTAGAAGTTAGACGAGGTGAATGAAGAGTTAGAAAAAGTAAAGGAAGAACTGCGCAATGAAAGAAAACGAACCCAGGAACTCACTGTAAGTATTACAACTTTTCATTTCAATTTGACTTTTTTGTAACCCTTTCATTTCAGTAGCGTTTCAATCACCTTTAAAGGTTAACAATCTCTATCTACCACAAACTACATTTGTTGCAACCCTTTGAACTACTTTTCGTGAGCTTTGGGTTATGAAAGGAGACAGGGTTTTGCATCGTCGAAAAGAGACAACAGTTTTTCAAATGAAAATTACCCATTTCCTTTCCAAATTGAAATTATGAATTTTAACAGGTAAAACACCGATCTCACATAGATAACATGGATAAGGTAAATTAGGTTAATTACTCACTAGAAACAAACACTCAAGGAAAATAGCAGTAAAATAAACTGAATCACCGTACATTTATTCTAAGCCATTTTGACTTGTTAGTAAGGAATACAGTACTTTGTGAGCCCATTAAACTGCAAGCTACTATGCTCGAATGATGTATTTGTAAATCCCCGGCCCTAGTTAACCTTTAACCGTTTGTATCATCACGAAATAAGTTGCTTTTCACCGAAGTCCCTCAGAACCCTAGTTTAATGACCTAATCATAATTTATTTGACTTTGCAGGAAACAGACTGCATTAAAAAAAGAGATTTAGACAAATTACAGAAAGATTTTGACAAAGTAGAGAAAGACCTTTCAGCTGAACGACAACGTTCACAGGTATCCGTTTTTCACATATTAATAATTTAGCGATATTTACGTGCAAAATTGTTGGAGACATAATTTTATTGCCACAGTTTATTGCAATAGGAGATCTTTTACCAATTGTAGTTTGCAGATGTAACATTGCATATGCATAGTGTTTAATGTAACCTGCAAAACTTAAAGAATATTCCATTTGTCGAATGATGCATTTCATTGCATTTTCCGTTTGCAGGTATGGGAACTGTAAGATACATCAACAAATGAGGATTTGGTTGCTACTCTTGTTCTTTGCGCTTTCATTAGTTTAAAAGGCTTACTAAGAGATTTACAGTGTTATCCAACGTATGCACGTTGATTTGGAATGTATAATGAATTATGGTCAACATTAGACATCCAGTTGAATGATGCCGTATTGAATAATGTAACCATACAGCTACTTTAAGAGAACCAACTCACACATGGTATCGATTTGCATACAATACCTTTTTGAAAGCAATGCCATATGCTGCGTTGGGGGCAAGGAGGGCAGTGAATGAAAGTTGGTCCACTTTAGAAAAGAAATTGCCCAAATATGGAAGACTGCAATCTTCTAAGTATGATTTTTAAGGAAGTCAAGAAAATTTCATATAAGCGGCAACATTTTCCTAAAATGTACTCGAGGAAGTCCCCGCACCCCGTCGTTGATTCTCTCTTTGTTGGGTTACTCTTCCTGTCGAATGACCCCTCTTCTTCCTACATGTGATACCCATGTTTCATATACCTGCCTATCTTATCGTTGGTATTATTTCTCATACCGTGCTACAGTGAGCTTTTTCATATGTCTTATGCTATCCTTTAAGTATATGCTAAACACACTGAGATGGTAAGCAAGTTTTGATTTAAATTCAACCTACCCTTTCGTTTTAAAATCTAAATTTGTTTTTAAAGCATGAAATCTAAAAGGAAAATTTTTTAATGCAACGTATAAGTTCTAGCTCCTTGCAAGCCCTACGGTAAAGTAACTCAGCAACTGATGGGGGACACTTACAGGGGTCAACCAGCACCAGGCACTAAACCTGCTGAGGTCTATGAGAGAGCAAGAAATTCCACCTTATATGTAAAAATTCTAGCAATGTATTAAGTTAAAAGCTTTTCCATAAGGTGCATCATTTTGTACATTGGAAACATTAAAACAAAACAAAAAGAAAACCATAACCAAAGAGCAGGGTTCCACCCATTCCCTTTGGAAAGACAACCTTCAACACACCCGTACAAATTCGAAAACATCATTCAATTTAAATAATGAGCCAACCACAGAAGGAGAAGCATCCAAACATCTCTTGGAAAAGTTACTTCCATCGTCTGCAACGAAGAAGGACATATTGCAGCATGAAAATCCCCAGAAACCACGCCATACAATCGGTGACATAGGACTCAACCTTAAAGATTTTTAATGGTCACCAAGTCTTACAGGAAGCCGGTTAATTTAAATTTCACGAAGATGAAATTAACGGGCAAACTTTCAAGTACTTTAATTCACAAAACCAAGATATGCTTATGTCAGTCATATATGTGCTACCTAAATCTCACCAAACACCGCCATCTTATTCAAATTTGCTGGTTGAACGATAATTAGCGGGAGCGGATCTCTGAAAAATTGTCGGACTTCATACAGTTTTTCTTGCTTCCCGTCACACAACAGAGCAAGGGTGAATTTTAAGATACGACAGACTCTGCAGTAACAAAAGTCAGGAAACAAAGGAAACAAAGGACGGATCTTTTCACCACTAGAAAAGCAACAACAACGTCTTCACTCATTTTCAAATTGACATACACCTCGAATATCAAAACAAGGTTCCTGAATCAAGCTTTAATGAAGCACTGAAACATAATTGTTGGTAACCAGCAGCTATATCGTCTGTCTCCCCACCATCCTACTATTGACTATAAAAAGACATCGCCTAGACCAGGAGTCGGATGAAACAGAAGAAAGTAAGGACAATATATTGTAAGATGCACTCTTAGCTGCATCGTTACCTCCGCCATTGTGTAAAAGGCTACTACAAACGACGTTCTGCCACATAAAGCAGAGAACAGGAAGTGGTCTAGTTGGTTGTTACAGAACCACCAAAATGTCAATTTTAGACGACTCCAATAAGAGTGGAGTTTTGGGATTTTGCGTATGTCATGTTAAAACATGATGGGGCTCTATTCACTACAAAAAAAAAAAAAAAACTCATAGACTTGGTAGCTAAAATTACAAACCACCTACTCATTTTTAGTTAAATTTCTAAGTATCTAATAAGTTCAAACTATTTTTGTTCTAGGAAACCTTACAAAAAAAAAAAAAACAAAACAAAACAAAAACAAAAAAAAAAAACAAATATCAAAGAATAGAGGGTCTACCCATCATCACCTTAAGAAACACCTTCAATTATTCCCGACCAAAAATAGAAACAAAGACAAAATAAGGAGGATTCCTATTTAATCAATTCAATGTTTTACAAAACTTTACCATGTATATATAGCACCATTTTGCATCTAAACTACCCTACACAGACAATTTCTTCAAAGAGTTGTTTTCGTCCCTCCCCTTAAGCAGCACCTCTTGCCTTGCACCTACACAAAAATACGGGAAAGTAGCTAAATAACGACAAATTCTTACCATATTATCTTTTCAAAGTTTTGACAAAGAAAGCACCACTTTGCTAAATGCCTTACATGTTCATTCTCTCGGATTCCTCCCCTAGTATGGCACTAATGTAAATGTAAAAAAGAAGGGTTACAACCATCTATGGGCAGGCAACTTGTTGTTCCACTTGATAGCGTCATGAACTGCCCCAGCCCTTTCGGGATTTTGCCAAGGCTACAACCCTGGATTGGAAGCCATAAACCTCACCTGAAAGAGGACACCTTTGTTTCTACGCATACTTGGGCCACATTATTATCAGTAACTCATATCCTTGCTAAGCAAGAAATTGATGCGAATACTTGGTAATCCTTAGTTGGATGCTTTGGGTTTCTTTCCTTTCGTAAGTAAAGGGGTAATTATATAAACAGTCTTCAAATACTGATAAGTACAGTTTCAAGGGATTCCAAAATTCCTAAAATTTACATTTATTCTACACTTACTTTAAATTGATAAAGTGCTGAAAACGCAGGCTCCGATTGCATCAGATTGTACCACTCAACATCTACCAGCCCTACAGCCAACTTATCGGCGAGGCTTCTCAAACTTGCAAAGTCCCCCACCTCAGATTTTGTCTTCGGAGAATTATACGTCAGGCGTTCCTTATTTAGATATTCACCACAAAGACTAGTTGACAGGGCCAATGTTAACGCACTAAGGAACCACCCCCTAAACAAGGACCACCCACTCATATCTTTTGGCTGACACAGGGGCATTTTTTGCACTTCCATATAAGAAGTATACATTATCAGAATATCACAAACCTAGTATTATAGGTACACATCTCGTCTCCATATGGCTCCCCGTTGGGCACAAAAGTAACAAACTCCACTGCAAACAGCACCACGCTTGCCATCAAAATACCGCGGTATACCTTTAGATAGTTCTATGTTCAATGAAGAAATAATTGTCCAGCTTACCTTCAAGTACAGCAGTTGCAAGCGACATGAATTCGAGCTGATACAAGACCAGTCTTCATGGATTTCAAGTATTCACAAAAGATTCACTGCATGCGGCCTACTACCTTTAAAAATATTGTTGACAAATTTTGTCTGTTGATGCGTGATTAACACTCGCCTTTCATGAAAATTAGAATTTGCTTTCGAAGTTATCCATTGCTTACCACAATAAACAACTCCATCTTTTGATATTTGGGAAGGTTTCTCAAAATAAGAAAGGTGATTCCACAACTTCCTTTCTTTCACCTTGGCATGTAAAGGTAGATTACTTAGTATACTAAAAATACTCAGTAAACTAGTAAGGGAACTTCATCCAAACTCACAATTTCTTCCGTTGTATTTACCTCACAGTTCAGTAACTCGTGTCGGAAAGTTCTCATATTTTCTTATTCCAGTATAAATCAGTTTCTGCTTTTCCCCCAAAGGCTTTGCGCCCCCCCCCCCGCCTCCTCCTATTGTTATTCCCTTTGCCCCATGAATACTCCTAGAAACGCTCCAGGTAAAAGTCTAAACTACCTTTGACTGTTTGAAAATCTTTGATTATGCTGACAACAGCAACTGTTTTAAGACAGCACTAGATGTGGTGTTTCCTTACCTGAGCGGGCTGAGCATTTACCCGAATCTTACAATTATAGAAACTAGTACCAAGGCTGCATGCAAGTTTACTTTAAGGGACTAAACTTTTATCCGAATAAAGTGATAACGACGATGATAATAAATGACTATGACGAAGCCAAAGGCGATGACAATTACATTCACAATGGCAACCATACCAATACCTACGATGAGGATAACGACGATGACGATTACAGGCAAACTATAGTGTAGGATCATATTATGATAATAATTCCACCTTCCTCTAGAGTGTAGGCTACCTCCTGTTCCATCACAAACGTTTTGTTCCTACTTTACCTACTGTTCACACACTATTTAGAACTGCAAATGTTTAAATGCTTTGAGCATATGCGGCTGTGCAAGGTATGTGACAATCCCCGTCCAACACCAGTAAAAAATATGATGCTACTTTAAGGTTCAATACGAAATGACATAATTATGGGAAGTTGAGAAAGCGAAGGAGACTAGATTTCAACAAAAGAACACATCTATAAATTCAAATGATGGAAACATGTTGGACTCTAACACCGCGTACTAGTGGCGGAGCGTCCATGTAGTCAGGGGGTAGTAACCCCCCGCACCGACGGACTCAAATCGCCTGTCGGCGCCCTGTTTAGGTTTTTATCGTGTTGAGGCATAGATGTCTATCTACTCTAAGCATCCCTGCAGGTTATTCTTGCCCGTGTGCAACGGCGTCAACGGGGGGTTTAGCCCCCACCCCCCACCACAAACAAAAATTGGTCAGCCCCATTAGCCCCCTCCCAACTGAAATGAGCAAATTGAAAAATTTAAAACACTCATTACAACAATTTTATTAAGGGATTTTTTAATGGCCTTAAAAAATTTGTCAGCCATCAGCGCTAGCTATCAGGAATGGTTGCAAATGGCCCTGGACCCCACCAAGGGCCCTAGCCGCCACCTTTGACCCCACGCCCGAGCCTTTGGCTACGCCCTTCGGATTGCCGCTAGTACTATAAGCCAACCCAAAAATTTGCTAAGCCCCCTTAGCCTCCCCAACTAAAAATTCCTGGCGCCGCCGCTGCCCGTAGGACCGAATGTCCTTGCTCCGCAATTGCCGTGTTCAATGTTTGGTATTGAGACTGCTCAAAAAAGGCAAAGTAGTGTTCTTTGTTTCTAATAATTTTTGGAACTACCGCAGTTAAAAAGATGGCAAGCCTTACAAGGTTACCAAAGAATTTCACAGACCACATAAATAATACTATTAACTAAGGTACAAAAAGAGTGTTTTAAGACTAATGTATTGCACAATTTAAACATTTCTTTAAGGAAACCTAGAGCTATACCTAACAAAAATTACCATTTTTTACATTCTCCGCATTCACAAAATCTGATTTTATTTACATGGTCTAACTTTGTTTTTCAGGATCTCGGAAACGCACTATCAGCAGAGAAGGCAAAACATTCAATACAAGAAAAAAACAAAGAGGTGATTAATCAAACATTATGCTTCTTTTTGTGATGCCTTTGTTACATATGACCATAACGCATGGATATATGGAACGCCAAAAGGCTAACAGTATTTCGACATCTATTCAGATAATGTGCCGTCTGCGCAGATTGTTTTGCCGTCTGCCCAGGTATTTTGATATCCTTTGGGATACTTAAATTCAGGAATATAACATTCTATAAATGTATTTCGTGGCCCAAAATCACATTTTGTCGTTATTTTTTATATATCTAAAGGCATCAGAATACTTCCGAAGTGAAAATACTTGACCCTTTTGGAGCAAACCATCGCCAAACGGGTCTCAAGTTATATGCCGTCTCCAAGTATTTTGCCTTCTCAAGTATTTCGTTGTCTCTGGGTACATTGATGAACTCATTAGGGAGTGATGAATGTGCACGACTTCAAAGGACATAACGGGAAAATTTGGCAAAAAATGAACCTAATGTTACAAATTTCCGTATATTAAGAATGATGGCCTACCATTCATATTGTATGACAAATCCAGACCCCTGCTTCTTCGCTGTTTGAGATGATAAACTATTAAATTATCAGCGGGATTGAAGTAAAGGATACGTTTGTTAAATTTGTCAATGAAAACATGCTCCTAAATTGTAAATTGTGAGAACGACAAAAGAAAAACGAACGGTCAACGTACTACGGAGACTTATGTAGGCCATATTTTCATCATTCCACCTTTAACTTGAAGAAGAGTACACTTACACATGAAAAGGCACTTTATTTTGTTCTATGTCTGTGCACTATGTACACAAGAACAAACAAGCTATGATACTAACCTTTACAGCTGCAGTCATTCGCATTTCGCGCCCTAGTATAGACACACATAACTGCAGCTACAAATTTGAGTTTTAGATATGTATTCGACATGATGCAATCAAAGGTTGTGAAATGCAGGGACCGCGGAGCCACTTTTGAAGTGTGGGGGGGGGGGAGAGGAGACTTATCACCGAAGCGGCCCAATATGTTCAAGGAAATTAAAAGTCTACATCCCAGTCAGCGCTGTAGTACTCGAGACCGGTCTCGAGTCACATGTGCAAGCAAGTTACGAAAGGAAGAACCGCTGGCATAATTTCTATGTTTGGGCGAATAA
>WURT03656566.1:0-11363 GCA_009936505.3 Holothuria glaberrima
AGAAATGTGAAGAAAGATACAAGCCATGGATTACTGAGTGACCTTGCTGTACAAACCTCACTTCAAAGCGATGTATCTCCATCCAAATAACAACTCCCTGATATATGTAGATCAGTAGTTCTAAACATCAATGGTACCACCTTAAGATGGCGATTTTGTCTCATATCAGAGGTAACACAAGTTTGGGAACAGCATGGGTGTTTGGGAAAAAATATTTTAAAGTTTGGCCCTTGCTGAAAAGGGTTATAAATAGTTTCCATTGACTTTCCAAATACAATTGATAAAATCGAGATAAAATGATGTCAATAAGCAATGTCGCATTATCTTCAAATGTGTACTACATAGCTTGTAAATTAGTTTACTTGACAGATGTCAAGGAATTACATTTGGAAATTCCAAGACGTTTCAGTAGACATGTCTTGGTTATTAAAACATGTCCAGAAGGTCAGATGACAGGAAATCAAATTACCCCCTCCTCGCCGTGTGCTTAATTTCAAAATTTTCCCGATGAGGATCATTACACCCAAGGAGGGAGCGAAGCTCGTAGGTAAAATTAGAGAACCTTTATAGGGAGAGTTGCGACATTGACGTTCCAAAAATTACAGGTCACGTGACAATAGGAGCCATTTTGTTTCCTAAAAGTTTCCTCAATACACAGTCCGTGTAAGACATTTGTACATGGGCGTAGGGACGTTCACCCGTTTGCGTCATTCGGTGACAGGCACAATGATCTCAATAGGGCACCGACCCTTTACAGATGAATTAAAATTTTACAAGGCCGAAATAATCACACTGATGACCTTCTCTTTGCCAAAGATTGAAAAAGAAACTAATCAGAGAAACCTTATATCTGTGTTGACCACGAGTAAAACAAATTCAGGACTCAGCTTACTTGATGTGACATTAATATGTTATGTAAGGCAAACGAATGCAGTTTTCCGTTTGCGTGTGTGGGTGGATAAGTAACGAGACATCAGAAGTCCACAATCTTAATTGCAAGAGGGATAAGTCAAAATTCCGAAAAATTCATCCAAATTTTCTTGGAGTCGCTGTTGTCGCATTTCAATAATGCCTATTGCAAGTTTGCCGCTTACATATACTGAAATTGCTGAGTAGTCCTATTACATAATAATAATATATAAATTAAAAAAAAATAATGGTTTTTTGAAAATTAGGCCTATCTGCATTGTCAGATGCCAGGAAATCGATTCACCCCCGTATGCCCAATTTCAAAATTTTCCCGGTGAGGACCGTTGGACCCCATATCCCCTGAAAGGCTTCACGCCTTGTGGGTCCGGCTTTGCCATCACAAAGTGAGACCTCATCACTATTAATATTAGGCTATACCCTGGATCCTCAATTAAAATGTTTTATAGTTTTGTATCTTTTATGTTTACCGAGTGGGAGGGGCCGGGGCTAAATCCCCCAGTCAAATGGTTGGGCGACGGTATGCTTCCGCCCCTCTCAATTAAAAAAAGAAAACACCGTATTTTTTCCCTTTGAAAAATATGTCAAAATATAGCAGTGATTTTCACTAAAATTTGCTCAAATATTGCACAAAATTAAGTCTCAAATATTCAAAAAATTTCAAATGAAAGGTGGGCATCCCTCCCCCTTAGACTTCTCCCAGGACGGAGGTGGGAAGCAACGTTCAACCCTCTCCCCACCAGTAAATGATATCTTCCTACGCCTATGATCCTAACACTAGTTTTCGTTATTTGTTATTCTTTCATTCGTAATATTTAGACATGGTGATGAGGGCGTTAACCTGTTAAAGTCATGCGGTGAAAGGCACAATGATCTCAAAAAGACATCCGACCCTTCACGGATAAGTAAAAAAATTACAAAGCCCAAATCTGTGGCGGATCAAAAGGGGCGCCTGTTAAAGGGGGCGCAACAGGCGCGCCCTATTGGCCATGCGTGAAAAAAATGTAGAGACAACAGAAAAAACAGCGAAACTTGCGGATTCAAATGGGAGTCATTCCTATCCCTTCCCTACATTAGCCGTCATGAAAAAAGTGATCATTTACATGCTTCAAAATGTGTCAAATATCGCACTATTTTCCAAGTCAGCCCTCTTCCAAAATCGTACACAAAGGATCTGCAGTAGAAACAGGCCAAACGGAAAGACTTTCATAATATATTTTTGACGTTTTATGTAATACTGCATACGTACATGGAAAGTATACACGTGCCAGCACGTGTCGATGACACTTGCGTAAAATGACTTCCATCTGGTTTGTGGTAAATCCATGATCGCTAAGTAGGGTATTGTTTTTGTCGTATATCCTTGAGCATTACTATCGCAGTATTTATATAATATCAACATAATAGTTTCATGGTCAAAAACGTCAACACATGCACAAATAAAGCTGTACGCTAACGTATTTTGAGGTCACGTACATGTAGGAATCAAACTTTTTATTCGTTATAGCCTATATGCAGGGATGGGGAACCATCCGCCTGTAAAGGACGATTTGTGGGCCTCGTAACATGCACCATTAGCCGGTCATAAACCAAATTAAAATGGCATTTCCAATTTTCCTCAATGGAGCGCAACTGAACGGAAGTCCTACGAGAGGATATTCCTTTCTCTTTGCGCAATTTCACGTTAAAAAGTTTTGCTTAGAGAAGAGGGCCAAATGCTAAATGGCGATACCAGTTTCATTTTATAGAGTACGTTCATGGTCTAAAAATAGACCAATTTTTTCAAGAAGAATCCAGAAAACTAACATGCATGTTATATGAAACAGAGCAAACGATCTCCAGGCAATGTGGATGATAAAGCGAGGGATATCTACGAACCTACGAAAGCCTAATGATGCCATCTATGATAAATATTTATAATCTGTAAGAACAGATTAATAATCTTTAATTACAGATTATTAATATTTAATTATAAAGATGGCAATAATAGGCTTTCGTATGAACCACAGCTTTGGATGCAAAATACGGTGCTATAGGATTGAGCTACTTACATGCACGTGAATTTGTATTGTTCACATACACACGACGACGGTTACCCTGTAGTCAGGCAGTGCATGACGATAGTGACTTCACAACAGGAGGGAAGCGTTAAAATGTCATTTTGTATTTTTAGCCCAAACTTCTTTCCTCCAAAAACAGAAAACACTGCCCTCTATGACGTGTGATCGGAAAACTCCCATACCCCCACGGTTCCCTCGGACAATTCCCCCCCGGAACCCCCCGCCCCCACCCGTTACAATTCGCCCGGAATGAATTTCTACTCGAGCAATTCCCAACCTTGGACAATTCCCACTAATGGCAATACTCCCTCACCCAACTACCCCCACCAATAACATTAAAATCATTCGGGGTGGGAGTTATGCGGGGGTTATGGGGGGAATTGTCCGGGAACCCTTCCGGCGAGCGACTCCAACCTCTAAGTTTGCCTCTTTATTTGTTCTTAGTGGCATTTCCACCGTAAAAAGTTATGAACAATCTTACTACTTACAAGCTTACTAAAATAGAACGTGAAACCATCTTGTCCCATCAGCCCACCGATGGCTACTCACATCTCTAACCCCCTTGCTAAAGTGGTATTCTCGGGTGCCCTATATTGTTTGTGAGTCACAATTCTATATTAAAAATACCTCCCTGATCTCGCGCTACAGATCATAGCCCTGTGGGAGAACATTTCAGAAGGAGGGGGAGTTTGCCCTGAAATTTTCCCTTATTGGCAAACAACTATCAAACGATTTTATACTTGGGTAAAAGGGATTCCCCCTAACATAAAGCCACAATTCATCTACAATGTTTATATTGCTCATTCCTCCCTAAAGGTATAAAGTCATCTGAACATTTACACTCTCATCGTTTACACTTTACAATGTCATCTTTACACTTTAAAATCTCATCTTTACACTTAACACTCTCATCTTTACACTTAACACTCATCTTTACACTTAACACTCTCATCTTTACACTTTACACGCTCATTTTTACACTTTACACTCTCATCTTTACACTTTACACCCTCATCTTTACACTTTACACTCTCATCTTTACACTTTACACTCTCATCTTTACACTTTACACTCTCATCTTACTTCTCAGAAGATATACTTGCCCCAAGTCGCCCACAGCAGTCCCTCTTCACCATATCAAGGCCACTGGCATATCAAAATGGCCGCATGCAGGAATTGTTGGGCGCAACACCTGAGGAGAATGCTGCCATCGGCTGTCGTAAAGTACACCAAGAAATGTTTTGCCCCAAATGCTTCCAACATCAGGCCGGTAGCCAGGGTTTTGGTGGGAGAATTCAGGAAGCTCTAAGGTATTTAAGAAATTATGGGATGTTAAAATGATGTTAAGATCGTCGAGTGGCGGAGTGGTCCGTATTCCAGCTGCTGTGCATCAATGTTTCACATGTGCGTGGGTTCGAATCCTGCTCGATGTACGTGGGATGGCTTGCCTCTAAAATCGGTTGCCCAGCCGACGAATTTGGTTGCGCGCCGGACTGAAGCGCCCTCGGGTGGACCAGTTAACAAACTAACTTTGTATTGTTCTGCTTAAGTGATGAATTTACGCTTCTTTAAAAGGCATTACGTGGGCCCTAAAAAGACCACAAAAATCATAATTTTGAGCGTTTTTAAATTATACGGTAGCCTTTCTCCGTCTGACTAACAGCTGGCCGAGATTGATGATGCAGAGGGTTTGTTAAGAATGAAAGGGGGATGGATAATGCTAAGGATTTTCTGGGCCTTTGGAACAGCAATTACATCGAAATTAAGTAATAAAGGAAAAACTAGTTCTCGGGGTGGGAACGCGAGAAGCGCGCAGAAAAAAAAAATCGATTTTTTGAGACGTTTGTAGCGATGTGTAATGAAGTATGCACTCTAAAAACGGTTTTTAGAAATTGAGCATTTTTCTTGGTGATTTATGCCCCTCCCCCTCCCCACTTTGTAAATATTTGTAGATGCTTATTACGTGTGTTAGCTCCTAAACATTCTGTTTCAAAACACGTTTAATTGCTAAACATTAAATTTTTAATCGATAAACATGCTGAATTTAAACGTGTTTACAAAGTTGGGGCAAAATAAGTGTTCGATTGCTAAACACGTTTTTAGAGTTCATATTTTAGGTTTACCAACTTAATTGAGGGCCGCAATTATGTTGTTTGCAGGATTGCAGCCTTATGGTGCAATAGCCTACCAAATTTTCATTTAAGTCAGAAGTCAACTCTTCCCTAATTCCGTCTGATTCCCATCCCTCTGCCATTGGTCAATTAATTTACGGCACGTCACTCTCGGCCAATCAGGAGCCTCGGTTCCTATCCCATAATAGTTATTTACTTCTTGCAGGGAGTTGAGACACTGCAAGGCTCACACACATGCTGGAGATTTGGAGTTAGTTAGTTAGATGATGTTTCACGGCCCAGTTTGTAACCAATTGGTTTAAGTCGAGCCGGCCACGGCCTTTTTTCCAGTTGTGGCTCACTGGCTTGTTTTCCCTACTCCATTTGGAAGCTTAAATGACATGTAATGTTAAACCGTAGTTCGGGAGTATGAAGCTCGCTAATCATTTTTCTAAAGGCCACCAGGATAATTTACTTAATTCATCACCAATCATCCTGTATATTCAGTTTAAACAAGGAGAATAATCATCGAATATATCAAGGACAAATTATTAGAAACTCTACTTCATTTTTTTATGGATCTCCAAACCGAAGTTTTCTCTGGAGCAATTGGCCTGAACAATATAGGTGATAGAAATACTAAGGAAAACATCCACAGGGAAGGGACGGTCAGTGACCGAACGTCCATATAGCCAGGGGTCGTTCCTCCCCCCCCCCCCGACGGACACAAATCGCCTATCTACCTACTTCAAAGCGCCCCTACCGGCCAATCTCGCTCCCTCTGACCAAATTCCCTAGCTCCGCCACTGAGGCGGTTACCCATTCGCCACGCGCCGGTCACACTCCCTGCTCACTTATTGCCGGAAATGGCACCTTCCGTGCCTTACAAGGAAAATTTCACGAGTAATTAAATCTAAAAGGGATCAGTATATTTCTATTGGGAACTTTGTCCCCCACCTCCATCGACAACATCAAAATCTTGAACACCTGAAAATGTAATTGATTTACCTTCATAGATGAAAATAAAATTCAAAGGAATAAGTATTTTGTTCAACTTATTTCATGTTTATTGTACATTCATAAAGCCAATCACTGTAAATATTGCAACAATATGTTACACATGTAGTTTGCTATTTATATTGCACGACCCCAGCCTAAAAGGACTGCCGATTGAAAGATATTCTCAACAATACGGAAGAATTACACACAATAATAGAAAAAAAATAGTGAAAAGAATGCATATCGGTGGCGTAATGATAGCATCATCTTACACCGTATGCTACTTTAAAGGGTTATTTTTATGTTTGCACTACCTATCATACGTATCATACGTTCTGACAACAAGAAATTTCAGTCCCGCTTGCATTGCGATTTAGGTAAAGCGATCTTCCTACCTAAGCAATGTAAGAGCCCAATATGCTCTAATGGTAACAGAAATTAAACTTATTTTTTCCATCTGTATCCAAGCTTTTTCTGAAATGGTTCGTCGCTGCTATTTCGTCCATTTAATTTGTCTTCTTGAGATTTCTAAGCAAAGAGAAAACGAGTTCAGCCCACTCGAATATGAAGTTTTCACGACGGTTTTCACCATTTGACAGTATAATGAAATGAACAGAACGACTGAAGAGTATAGTCTAATTGGATTCAAAACTTTGTCTACCAGATTTGATGCATAGCTCGTGGGTCAATTCCGGGTAACTCACAGATGAATGCCATTGGCTGAAGACAGTTGGCGTCATCCCATTTGCTGGGGTCACCGCTGTTGACCCCTGTTAGGGTCACACAGTTCTCCTGACCTTGGGCGTTGTTAGGTTGTCCAAGTTGCCAGTTTGTGTAGGTTACGTTAGCGCCATTCGACCATTCGAAGTTTCCTTCAAACATTCGATCATTTAAGCCAAGCCATGCACTGCGAAAGAAAGAAAAAAGTAAAATTTACATGACCAACAGTACATCATGGCATGCTCTCTGACTGTCTGCATACGTTGGTTGATCGACAGTTCCTTAGCCAGACAACATAGTCAGGGGCGAGAAAGCTTCCAGGGGCGAAATATTTTTTCAGGGGCGCAAGATGTCTTAAAATGTATTTAGGCAGAGGGCGAAAGTTTGCTAGAGGGAGCCGCCCTGGCCCTTTGGCTACCAGTTTATGAAAAGGGGCCACTTGACGTTTGAGCACAGTATTCAGGTAACTGCAGCCACTTGAAGTAATTCTTTCCACGACAGGAATTTCTAATCCTGACAGGAGCGATATATGTTGCCTTCACTTCCTGTAAACTTCATAATGGAGAGAGAAAAAAAGAGATGTCATACCCACGTGACCCCCTTATTCGAACATCTCTAATCATAAGTGAAAGAAACGAACAAACTTCCGTACAAGATTGAACGTACTGTTTATTACCAGTTATTTGTTCAACATCTGTTTGCGATAAAAGTTTTATGGAATGAAAAAAATTGGCTTGAGACTGGGCAACAGTCTAGTGATCAGTAGATACGTGTGTGAGGGGTGGGGGTGTGATATCTGAGGCCTGAACGACAAGTGATTACTGGGTGGATCGTATAAATTTCATACAGAGTAACCAGTGTTTGTGGTGTGGCTGTGGTCCGCGAAATGGGCCAAATGTGGATGAGGGAGAAGAAATATAATAGAAGCTCTTGTACTATCTTTCTTTTAACAATTTTTCATTAAATAGGGAACGAAATTAAAGTCAAGATGAAATGTTTCAGCCAAATCATGTAGCCTAGTAGTTTTAGGTGCTCCAACGATATTCTTTTAATCGCCTGCCGGCGGACACATTAAGTCAATTTAATAACTTGTGTATCAACTGAATGTGTCAGTTTCGAGTATAGTACAAGGCATGGAGTGATGTTAGTGGACCATCTCCCTGGTTGTGTCCTGTTGACAATATAGAAAGCATCAAAGTTGACCTGGAAGTGTCAATAACTGGAGGTAGCTAATGTATACCATAGATATTTGCCTTTCAAATAAGCAAAGCAGTTAGACGAACAGTTTCATGAGAACTGTTTCCTATATGTCCCATTCCCCCAGATTGAAGCTTCGTGTCCCTCCGGGGTCCAGGGTCCACTCCTTTCCTCTCCCCTTCCCAACTTTTTCAACCTCAATGTACGTTATATTTACCAATCTCCTTTTTAATTTATATTTTAGATTTTCAAAGGAAATGAAACAGCAACGTATTATATCTCTGAACGTTACATAATTTAAGAGATGTAGCCTGGATTTTCTTTTCTCTACAATTATCTATTTCTTGATGATGGCAACGCTTTCACATAAAAGTTAAGCAGAGTTGTTACATCACATATGTGAATGAAACATTAAAATTATGAACTACAAACAGATCACCTTATGTTATCAGAAGCGTGTGTTAAGTTACGCACAGTAGGAAATAAAAAAAATGATAATCTGAATTTGTTTATGGAATTACATCTTGTTCAATCTAATATTTGGTATATATTTGAAAGTGTTTAACCAGGTCATCGTAAAGAAGATACCAGGGGCGTACCCTGTAACGAATAGAACGAGTCCAATACCACCTTCTCCACAGATTTTCATGGGTCGTAATAAGGTAGAAATATTGTCGTGGGCACTTGCGTTTGTTGAAGAAAATGGCGTGATATGCAAAATTTTTCAGTGACACGTTATGATAGATTCCGCCAGTAGCGGATCCAACGATTCTCACACCGAGAAGGAGGGGGAATAGGAGGGGAGGGTCTTTTAAAGAGATGCTACCAACTATAACTTTAGCCTCAACTATGGTTGATCAAGGAGATCAGAGTATTAGTCAGTTAGATGAGGTTTTACGCTCAGTTTCTAACCAATTGGTTTACGTCGAGCCGGCCACGACCTTTTTTCCAGTTGTGGCTCACTGGCTGTTTTCCCTACTCCATTGCTTATGCTGAGCACCAAGCATAGTATTGGGCATCCCATACACTTTTATTGTAGGACATTGCACTCTTTATCATACATTAGTCATTACAGTTCTATGTCTGCCATGCATGGATCGCCACTATGATGGGAAGTAGTAGTGAGGGTTTGTGTGAAAATGGGGAGAAAAAACTCTGTCCTGAGGATTTCTGCCCATGGTGGAAAAGAGTGTCAAATAAGAGTGGACGGCGGGATTCATCCAGCCCCCTAATCTCCGTCACTGACTTTCACAAAAAGTGTCTGTGCGAGATGGGGCTTGACGTTGAACAGGACTAAGGTGAACGCATTCGGAAACTATTTTCGGAAGTCACAAGAGGATAGAGTATATCCCCACTTTTGAAGATGCTCCCATGGACTTTCATATGTTCACACAATAAAGTTTGCCTTAAGGCTCTTTCTTCCCCACCCCACCACCCCCCCCCCCACACACACACACACCTTTTCACACAAATCTTCAATACTGGCCAATATCCATTGTACTGCATGTAACTGATTTACTGTACATTACAGCAATTATTTAAAAAAGAGTAATAATTATTTGTAACAAAGGAAAAAAACCCTTACCGTACTGGACCTTGTGCTTCAATAATTCTCTTGTATTTCGTTAGAAAGCCATTTGTACCCACGTCACCGATGGAAGCTAAATGGCCCACTTGATTTCCCTCGCAGGTAGAGAACCCCATGCAGTACTGCTCGGCATCCTCCCACGTAGATGGCTTGTTGAAGATCTGAAAACAGCTGTTCATGTAAGCAGTCCAGTATGGCGGACAGTGCGCCGCTGCGATGGCTACAACGGCAGCTAGGACGGTCAATTTCAAAAACGAAGGCACCATTTTTGGAGTCGAATACTACAACGAGTCTCTGACGAAGTGTAATGGAAGGAGATCTCCTAAAGACTGATAAGACTCTGAAATCTACAGAACACTCTCTAGAGGTCAGATCAACTTGTTAAACTCGTCATTTCTGGTTCCACTTCAGGAAATCGTCAGATGGAAAGACTCACTCGCCAAGGAGAGGGAGGGGGAAATGAAGGGAAATTGGTGAATTAGTGACTCACTTGCATCCAGTCTTCAAACAACAATATGGTGATTTGTTAACAATCCCTTCCGTCAGGGGACGTTTAACGTCATCTTTCTACTATTTTTTGTACTCTTTCTCCTCCTTAATTCGTCTATTCCTTCACGTACAGGAACTTTATGTGGAGGGTTTTTTGCTTCCATAAGGGTATGGAAGACATTTCACAAGGAGACGGGATATTTGCCACGGAATTTCTCCTTATTGGCACACAATTATGATACATTTTTTCCTTAAGAATGACATTTTCGCACTGGAATCATTTTTTCCGTTGAGAGAGAGGCATGCCTCCCCAAACCCGCCTCATGCTTTCTTAAAGGAAAATGCCGTCACGCAATGAAAAATTGACATATACCCCAATATGGTGACACGGGGACGATGTTTTAATCAAAATGACATTTTTGTTACAATATTGTTGTGACACAATATAAATCAGTGGCGTACCTGCCTTATGCGGTAACATGGTAAGAATATTTTTGAAACGGAAAAAGGAAGCTCCACCAGTTCAGAGGGGGATTCATTTCATAGGGAGATTTAAATACAGATGCAGTATATTTTCTCACACTGGGGCTTAACAGTAGGGCTGCTGGGGACGCAAGACTTTTGGGTGTGTGTAGGGAAGGGAGCTCCGACTCCCCAAGTCTCTCCTAGCTATGCCACTGCCCATTCGCAATATTCTACAGATACTTGAGAGGGCAGTAGCCTGCGGGATTTGATAGGTTCAAATGGTGCTGCAAAGTTTGGTTGACTGCATATGCCCTTTAAGGTCTTGGGAAATTAGTATGCCTACATTACTTAAAATTGCGTATTCCTGAAGAGGAGCCTATAGCTGCTAGATTTTTTCTTGATATTGTGCAAAAATTTCCATTCACTTGAAATAAAACTTGGCCTCATGTTTACCCACAAAAGTAAAAAATATTTATTTAATGTTGTCATTAAACCAAGGGCAGAGATTTGTTCTCAATATTGGGGGGCATGGCTCCATTTTCTAATAATTTACTGTATAAAAAATCAAAGACAATATGTGATTTTTCAAATATTGGGGGGGGGACATGTCCCCCTGTCCCCCGGAATCGCCGTCCATGCATTTAACTTTTTACGTAAGACCCATGCAACGGTACCCTGATATACTGAACCCAGGCAGGTGTGATTACGGACCCCAAGGAGTTGTCAGCCGAAAAAAACCCCTACTGACCCATTCCTTACCTCGTAACATTAACCTTGTTTGCAAAAGGTACGTCTACACGAGCAACG
>WURT03656577.1:0-18581 GCA_009936505.3 Holothuria glaberrima
TAGAAAATTAAATTAAATAAACAAAATATTGCATGTTATATGTACTTGTATATTTAATACGTGAGTGTCCCTTACAGAACATTTTTAACAATATATCTTAGGTGGACAAAAAGTCGTCTAAAACCGCACCTTAGGTGAACATCATACTGTCGGTAGACATTTTAGAGTCCTACTAATGTTTGCACCCTAATTGGTCTCCTTGTGCACATGCTATTCCAAAAATTTCGATACCTATGAAATAGTGGTATGACCCTTGGCATTGGGTTACCATGTGTGAACCGTACACAACACGTACTGCGTATAGTACACCACTGAAATATTAGGTATATTGTTAAAAATGTCCTGTAAGGGACACGAAAGTATTAAATATACAAGTACATACAACATGATATATGTTGTTTATTTAATTGAATTTTCTACGTAGGCAATTTACTAAAAAGGCAGTTACTATAGCTTATGACCGTTATGCAAGACTCTTATGGTATTTTAATAATAAATTTCAATGACTCGTATATGCAAATATATGCAAATATGTCATTTTAATATGTGTCCTACTAAGGTCGCATTTTAGCGAATGTCCGCCTAAGGTATGATTTAGTGGTATATAGATATATATATGTATATATATATGTATGTATATATGTATATGTATATGTATATATAGTGTTTTCATGAAGTTGTTTAGGCAACTTACTTTCGCATAATTATGTGCACGTTAAAGCGTGGTAGATTGAAATCAGCGCCCAAGAGGCCGAAGGGGCGCTCAGGAGTGATAGCTTTAAATACACGTTATTGGCTCAACTTGACATTATTATCCACATCTGGATTTTCATATCTAGGGCAACAGATCGACTTAAGTAGGCTAACCTTCATCACGTGACCCCCAAATCGGCTTCGGTTTCGCGGCACATTCCACTTTGACGTGCGTTCTCCAGCTTTATAGGGGAGGGATACAGTTTACAGATTTTCTTCGCGTGACTACAGGGTGTTTCCACTTGCCTCGCTGGTCCTAATGATGTACAAGCTAACGCGCGCTAGCATACACATCATTAGCTGGTTCTAATAGAGGTTCTTCATGTGACGACATATCGTTCCCAGATTTAATGTACCGGCATTTTGGACGTCAGGCCTACCGCATGTGCAACACCCACACGCGTCCCTCAGTTTGTTGGACAAATATTGATGGCCAGGAGTTTGTTGTATCACAATTGTACCTAGGGTCCTGTTGTGGGCGCGTCTAGATATTAGATAAGACACTTTCTTGGCATAGCCATGCAGTGACGACCAGCTAGAAAAATCCTAATCTTTAGCTAAAGCTTAGTCTTTCTCTGCAGCCAGCAACTGAAATTCGCTTACATCAGGTGAAAATCCTCTATAAAAAGCAATGGAGACATGGAGAGGTATGGTTTACCTTAAGTTTGATCTAGCATGCAATTGACCTATTGGAATCAAATTTGGGATCTAGCGTACCCCTTTTTAAAAAGGCCCAGGTTTGTTTTTCATCGGCTACATGACCTAGTATACTTGGCCGTCATCAAATGGTGCTAGAAACCAAGTTGATTGTATCCTCGTCAAAACCCGATGGAAGTCTTCAATCAAGTCATCCAAGACTCTTCCTAGGGCTAATATCGGAGCGACCACAAGCTTTTGATTGCAATTTTCGAATCAAGCTCAAGACAGCAAGGAGTGCAGCCAAACCCTGCATATTTGACCTACAAGATCTTGATGGCAGATATAGATTAGAAACAAAAACCAGTTCCAAGTTCTGATGATTAATGAAGAGGAATCCACACCGGACGAACTGTGGTCAAACATAAGAAGCATTGTGCTGGAAGCTGCTAAAAATATGTACTTAAAAAGAGGAAACGCAATACCTCTCCTTGGTTGTCACAGGAAGTCATCAACTTGGCGGATGAGAGACTTCATTTGAAAGTTGCTGGTCTCCAGGGTAGTTATTTGTACAGACACATGACAAGTGAGATACAACAGAAGTCGAGAAGGGACAAAAATGATTACATCAAGAAAGTTTCCCAGGAACTGTAGGACCATAGTACCAACAACAACAGTAGAGAATTGTTTCAATGCGTCAAGAAACTAGACAAGACCTCTTCTAGACTGGCTGTCATCAAAAATGAACAAAGGTTAAAGTGCTCACTGAAGGCGTGGACATCAAAAACCCCTGGAAGAGTTATTGTGAAAATCTGCATTCTTTTAAAGGAGGGCCTGATGAGGAGAATGTGGTGTACCTCTAATCAGACGATAGGGATGAGGAACCCGGTATTCTTCTCTCTGAAGTGATGCACGAAATTAAAAAGCTGAAAAATCAGAAACCCCTGGTAAAGATGACTTCCCCAGTGAGTTGTTGAAAGAAGCTGATGACTCTGTTGCTGTTGACATCCGCAAGCTTTGCAATCAAGTGTGGAAAACAAAGACCTGACCGGAGGAATGGAAGAAATCAATCTTCTTAACAGTCCCCAAAAGGGAGATGCTAGTGAATGTAAGAACTATCGCACCATCTCACTCATCCCTCATGCGAGCAAGATTCTTCTGCGCATCATAAATGAACGTCTGGGGCATCTTCAGACCGTGAACTTCCAGTGGAACAAGCCGGTTTTAGACAAGACCGTGGCCCCCGGGACCAAATACCCAACATACATCATATTATGGAGAAGTGTTTGAAATATCAGAGGAATATCTACCTTTGCTTCATCAACTATGCAAAGGCCTTTAGTTGTGTGAGGTACAGTGCTCTCTGGGCCGCTCTTCTAGAAATGGGAGTTCCATTACATCTCATCCAACTGATTAGATATATACATATGATGGTCAGGAAGCATGTGTTCGCACTGAAATGGGGAATAGTGACTGGTTTACCCTAGGCTAAGGAGTCAGACAAGACTGTATTCTCTCGCCTTTACTCTTAAACATATATGCCGAGTATATCATGAGGAGAGCTTTGTATTGTTGGAGTGGGGGTTTGCCTGCGGGTGACTGGAAACTCGGCAATCTTCGTTACGCTGACGACACAACTCTTGTGACTTCCAGTTTGGCTGAGATGAAGGAGCTTGTGGAGCGTGTCAAAGCAGAAAGTGAGACTCTGGGTCTCCGTTTAAAAGTGAGCAAGACCAAACTAATGACAATTGGCCCAACAGACCCTGATAAACCCTTGCTTGTTGATGGAAACGAGGTGGAATATGTTGATCAACTTAGCTTCCTAGGCACATTGATCACCAAGGAAGGTGGATGCAGACAAGAAATACGTCGTCGTCTCACCATGACAAGATCAGCTATGCTAAAGCTAATAAAGATATGGACAGACAGGGGCATCTCAAGAAATACAAAGATTCTTCTTGCACTGGCACTCATCTTCCCAATAGCTACGTATGCGTGTGAATCATGGACTCTAACCAAAGCCGACTGCAATCGCATCCAATGTGGTGTTAGAGACGTATGCTTTGCATCCCCTGGACTGCTAAAAGATCAAACTCCAGCATTCTGGAGGAGATTAATGTGGGCAAGCGCATGCTTAATTGCATGATTTACTGCTGCATGATGAGATACTTCGGCCACATTGCAAGACGAAGAGGTCCCAACTTGGAAAAGGTCATAATGTAAGGTAAGGTGGAGGGGAAGCGGAAACAAGGGAGACCAAAATTCAGGTGGTTCGACCAAATCCAGATAGTTACCAGACTCTCACTAGATAGAATCTATACTCTTGCTGAGGATCGTCAGGCATGGCACAGCATCTCCAGAGTCACGAGCTGTCAGACATGACAGGAACGAACCAACCAACCAACCAACATGACCTTTGATCCAGATGCCCTTACGTATGAACTTCGCCCACGCTAACACTTTCAGCACCGTTGTCTTTACTGGCACACTTACAGAATAGGCGTGTTCACTGTCAGAGCTGAAGCAGGTACCTCAAAAATGTCAAGTTGAAAGTGAGCACCCACAGCGAAATTCCCCTTCCCTTTAAAGTGTTCAGACTATCAATAGGGCTGAACTTAGACCATGCATTAGTTCTCTTTGTCAGATTTTGTGACACCATGTCATCAACCCACTGTTTACAATGAAATTACAGATGTCTGGTACACTATGAACTGAGAAGCTAAAGGATGTCTTGGGTTGATGATGAGATCCTTGGATTGCCCTCTTGTTTATTTATTTCTAATCTTTACCCAGGCTAGCCTGTTCAGCAAGGAAACTGGTCTAAAGGGAAGGTTTGTCAAACGTATTCTTCTGAGGTGAGTTTAAATGTCTGAACCATGACATATCAAAGTAAGGTTTAGATGCAACTTACATAGCCCTTGAGGTGCAACTTCTGCATTTCAATATCACACTAATATTTGGCAAAAAATTTGTTGGCTTGCCTTGTGCCAACTATTGACGGTGCTCCTCTCAGATGGTGTGACTGTCTTCACCCCCACCATATCAAAATCCCAGACAGCACAATAATGTTGGGCCAACATTGGGAAATTGGTTGGCCAAACGGTTGGGCAATTTTATATTGGGCCAACATTGTGCCCACCAAAGGCTATACCGTTGGGTCAACGTTGGCAAATCAGTTACCCAACTGTTAATTCCAACATTTGGGTAACGTTGGTTGAATAAGTGGTGTTAACTGTTGGCTGACAAACATTTGGCTAACGGTCTAGCTTGAAACATTTGTTTGTTTTCAACAGTGGGCCAATAACATTTTGCCAACATTTAACCAATATTGATATCCAACAGTGCAAAGAATGGTTGGCACAATGTTGCACCAACTAAACTATGCCTCGCTTTCTAAAACTTCTCTCAATTAACTGCTCATTGTAGAATCCATCTTGAAGTGTACCAGAGAAGTTACCTTCTACAAGTCTTAAAAGCTACCAGCATTGTTAGTACTAGCCAATTTTAAAAGTAGCAGGATTTTTATTGGAAATTTATATATGAATTGAGAATATTGATTTGGCTATTATATATTCAGTGAGAGGCTTTTTTGTTATTATTAACAATTAATAGTACAATTTTCTTCATGATATTTCAATGTTTCCTTCCTTATGTTGTATTGCACAACCGAGGAACGAGATTTCCTGCAAGAATTCACCATTGCTAGCCACAATTTATTTTAATTAGACCTAAATTAACTCATTAAGTGATAAACACAAATCTCCTTTGAAAAATTCGGAATGCTCCATTCAGATGATAGGTATATAAACCTGGTGTTGCAACAGAATTTCACATTGTTTCAATCATTTTTCTCAAATTGTCTTAGCAAAAAATCCGACTGTGTAAGTGAACGTTTTGCAAAATATTCACCGTGAATAAAAAATTTGGAAATAGCTGTTATTAAAAGAAATGTGAGGTTAGCTTGATACCAAAATGACCAGCTTAGTATTTTTTCGGTGGTACAATACATTGTTGGGCCAATGTTGGGTCGCCTACCATTTGCCAACCGAAGCCAATGTGAGCATTTAGCAACCCATCACCGAAATCCAACTAGTGTTCGGGTTGGCCAACCATAGGTTGTAGGCCGACTTTTAAGTGTCCTTGATGTAGATTCAGCACATCAGTTGAGGGATGCATGACTTTAAATTTAAATCTTTCAATCCACACACACTGTTGTTCTTTAATATTTAACATGATAATATTACAGATAAGGGCCACTTGATGAATTTTGAACCTTGATTTACTGTTTTGACAGGCCTAATCATAAATCCCCTTAAATACTGTTTAATTACGGTATTAATGGTAACGGCCTACAGAAATTTCAATAGTTTTAAGTGTTGGCCCAATGTTGGTTCAATATATGATTCCCAACAGTTGATCACTTAAAACTGGCTCAACGTTGGTTCATTGCATAATGCCCAACGGTTGGCTAAATATAGCTGGCTCAATGTTGGTTGAATACATAATGACCAACGGTTGGTTTCATTAACGTTGTTTAATGTAGGTTAAATGTAAAGCACCCAACAGTTGGCTACTTAAAGTTGGTTTAATGTTGGTTAAATGTATGGTACCCTACAGTTGGCCTGTAAATGTTGTCAGATGTTGGCAATACATGTAATTTAAAATTGTTGGCTGCATATAGTTGGCTAAATGTTGGCCCTACCTTTAGTTGCCAACACAACATAATACCAACCGTTGCCAACGGTTGCCAACGTTGGCCCAACATAACGCCAATGCTTTGTGCTATCTGTGATTAAGTTATGTCAGTGATAGGTAGAACCAATTTGCATCTAAACCAACTTGCGTTTAAAGAATTCTTATAGTTGAGGAATGCCCTCTCAAACGAAATCTCTATTTTTTACTTCCAGCCAAAAGAGAGAAAACAACCTCCAAATAGTAAAAATTTCTAAACAAATCCTTAAAATCAAAGCTTGTAAGCCCAGTTTGTATTTAACCCACCGTACATAAACAAAAGTTATTGAAGATCGTGGTGTCCCCCCTTGCCTTACACCTAGCTCAAAACAGGACTATATTCCTTGAATATTGATAAGGATTCTAAAACTATGACCACATTAGTCAAAGCTTTGCCCAAGATGGCACCATCTTCAGTTTAAGCCACATTACATAAATTCCACCCTCCTTCAAATAGGCCACCCAATGCAGCAATCCTGGAGGGGTTGACAAAGTAAGGCTCTGCCCGATTACACTCTATCCTAGGTACGCGACGGGACCTTCACCCCATGGATTTCGTCATGACTACGGCTCCGGCAGTGCAGTACTTTCAGCAGTTCAGTGCACTCGTAATGAAAATAAACAGCTGTCAATATTTCTCAAAAAGGGAGCTGTGTGAGTGCACGGCACTCTTGTTTTAGATGTTCCTTGGTGTACACGTTCTTTTTGAATATTGTCGCGGTCCAAGGTTTTGGAAGACAATGGAAGGAAAAACAGTGCGCACGATGAGCGGGTTGAAGTTCTAAATTTGCTACACTTTTTTTTCAAACAGGTTGAAGATAATACCGTTTGAAATGATGAGATGGTTGAATACAGTTTGCGTCCATTCTTAAGTCTCTCTGAGTAACTAAACTTCACTGCTTTCTGGGCTACATGTTTGAGAGTACTTCTGGACGCCTCCTATCCACTGACTGAAGTCATGTCGTTGCACCAAAACCTTCCCTTTTACAGAACTTTGGGTCCCATAAAACCATAAAGTAAAATATAAGCTTTCTTTGCAATTATTTGTAGGGCTTTGCAAATCTTCATACTGATTGGCAAGATTTGTGACCTGTCAGATTTCAGTAGCCATTTCCTTGTTAAAATCCAGAGATGTGCCTATGTATTTCTTTACCCTCGACTACATTTCTGAGCTCTGTTCCTTGGGTTGGAAACTTACACAAACATTTGTAATCCTACAACCAAGATGGCAAAAGAACGCTCATTGGTCAATAGAAAAGGCAAATGACAAAATGTTTGATTGGGTGCTAAAGACAGCGCCCACCCAGGGTCTAGGTGGACAGTTTATCTCCCACCTGTCACAACCAAACTAAAGATAGCGGAGTATCGATTGGTCGGTAAAATAGATTGATGGTACATTGCATCCGATTGGATACTCGGGATAGTGCCTACCTAGGGTCAGATGAAACAAACAGGTGTTTGATGTTTGATCTTGTATTGCTAAAGGAGTAGAATATGGCATAACTGTACTGATTGATCTGAGCATTAGACAAATAACACAGTGCAGCGGATTGGATGCTATAGACAGGACCTACTTGGGTTTGTCCTGGCCTGACTGTTGACAGAAAATCTTGGCTTTGTCATGATAGTCGAAGAGACACAGGTGAGTAAAAATAGACTATCAACACAACTGTCTTTAAATGAAATACAAGTACTCGCCTATGCACGTCTTAGAAAAAAAAAAAACTTAATGAAGTGGCAATCAGTAATCGATTAAATAAAGGGACTTAAATAAGCTTGGTTTTCGTCCAAGGAGCGGCGGACTGCTGTAGAGGGTTGATTTAACCATGCATACAAGTGAGGGCGCGTCAGTAACCGACTAGCAGTGATTCCCTGAGTTGTGACCATAGCAATATGTTCCAAACTATATAATGCGTGTCGAATATGAGAATTAAAAACTTGGATAGTGCCCTTTTATACTGGAACCCTTTTAAAAAAAAAACCCCTAGATCCGCCCTTGTTTCCAATGTTTTGTTCTTCTTCACATGGTTTCATTAGCTGGAAAAAAATGTTTTAGTCAGGAGCCGTTTTCAAATTATGGTTATAAATTTTCCTCCGTAGCAGAATCACCAACAGAAAACCTTAGATCTACAACGTTAGTATCTAATATGCCTTTACAAAATTTGAAGAAGAGAATAGCTAGCAACGAAGATTGATCAAATGACATTTCGCTTTACATACAGTGACCGCTGACCTTACTTCAAGGTAGAACACCCCCAATTATTCTCAATTGACTTATACAACATATTGGGTACATTTCGTGACCGCTGGACCCTCGTAAAAGTTTTCAATAAGTACAAAATACCCCTCAATTTACAGCCCACAAGTAGGCCCTACACTATAATTTCAAATTTGTGTCCCATGGCCGTTGAGGTTTTGACCTAAGAGAGCTTGTAGAATAGCGTGGTGGTTCCTGCCTTTTCGATTTATTCAAATGCCATTTTGCAAAGTTAAAGAATTTAGTATATTCAGTACTTCATTTCGTTTGCTACCAAATACTCATGAGCCGTGTTTTCCCTAGAAAAACTTTTATCATTCGAGGAAATAACCACATATCTCACCGTGAAATAGGCCTTCCACAAGCTCTTCGGTACCATATTCTCCTGACCAACTGTTTACGGTGTTCAATTCGTATCGGTAATACCTTTTGCCATGAGTCCCTTGAGTTAGTGGTGTACTATCACAAAGGTGTAGGTAAGGAGTTGTTATCCGAACTCCCAGGTATAGGTAACGTCTACATTTTCCCGCGAAAAAGACTGACTCTAGGGGACTGTGATAAACAGTACATGAAAATAGAGGGAGATATATTGTTTATATGTAACCACACACATCTAGGGTTGAAAATATGTAGAGATATCAAATGCGGTAATAATAGGATATCCTACATGTTGTATATTGATTGCTCTTTCTAATATTAAATGTTTAAAACATTATTTTTGAAGATCTGTAATAGGTAAAGATATATAAACATGAAGGAATCCACGAAGTTGCAAATGTCATGTCTCCCATTTCATTTCCACATCTATGACGTCATTAAGCGCTCAATACGCTCAATCTGCATGCCTAATTTGCATAAATTCAAAATGGCCGACATTTTGATGATTTTTGTGCATAACTCAAGATTTAAGGGTCGTAGAGACTTTGTTCTTGTGTCTATACCCATGTTTGTAGGGTCAAAGAATGCAATTATATTATATTAGTTGTATCATTTGGTCATAAGTTGACACTTAATTTGCATGAATTCAAAATGGCCGCCATTTTGACGGTTTTGTGCAAAACTGGTTTTGTAATGTCTATCTGCCAATCAGCCGCAGAAGCCAAGGATGAAGATCGGCTAACGATACCGCCCTATGTGCCTGAAGACGACACTGTTATATCTTTGGTACATGTAGCCCTGAAGATTCGTGGTGATTTGATGGCAAAAGAAGGTCACAAAGGTTTGTCAGTCAGTGAAGAAGATTCTCAGGAATGTATCCCAGATATCCTCTATCTGTTTTTGAAACTTGTATTCAATGGTACCACTCAGCTTGAAAATGAAAACATAGGCGGAGGAGAGAGAGAGGGAGAGAGAGAGGGGGGGGGAGAGACAGAGAGAGACAGAGAGAGAGAGAGACAGAGAGAGAGAGAGAGACAGAGAGAGAGAACATAATGAAGTAAAGCATATTCAGTAGAGCTCAAGATACTGTGTATGTTGCAAGTGGAGGCGAAAAGTGGACACCAAAACACATTGGTCTAGCCAGTACACTTCATCAGGTATCACGGTCTAAAGTTCCGGTAGATTTTTTTTCACATAGCTGGTCACACACTAAGCTATAAGGAAGCTCTGCAAACAGATACAGCATTAGCAGAAAGTATCCTGAAGTCGATGGATCTACAAACTGGAGCTGTTATACCTCCAAACATTATGCAAGAGAGATTAATGCACTTCATAGCCGATAATATCGACATTCTTGACGAGACTCTAGATGGAAAAAACGGTTTTCATGCCATCCAGATGGCAGTATGGCAGTGAGGGCCATCAAATGATGTTCGCCTTAACGACATCAACGATCAAGCACAAGTAGCCAGACGTTAAAAGTGCCAGATGCAATGGTTACCTTGATCCCCGTTAGTAAACCCGTTCAGAAGACAGAGCCAGTGTCACCGGAAGGCCTCGAACAAGACATCGTTCTAGAAAAGTAAGAGTGTGCGACAAAGTGTGCCAGAGAAGCATTCGCTACCGACCTGATATTCAACATTATGCGGCAAAGAGTGACAGTTACTTCCAGCTGGACATTTTGCAACGAAAACCTTTCCTGTCAGTCTCAAGCAATGACTTCAGTTGGCTATATGCCTATAATGCAGGCTCCAGCTCATGAGTATGGCATCCTCAATACAGTTGTTCGTAGGTGCTTCCAAGTCTCCGCACATGCAGGGCAGGAGTTTGCAGTTCTTACTGCTTACCAAGCCTTACACTGCAAGCTAAAGGAGCTCAAATGGGCCCACCCAGAAGAGTATAAGAACCTCATACCACGACTAGGAGGGCTTCATATATCAATGAACTTTCTCAACGTCATTGGAACGCATATGGAGGGTACAGGATTAGCAGAGGTATGGATAGCGGTAGGTATATTTGGTCAACAGACTGCCCAACAGGCAATGAATGGAAAGAGCTATAACAAGGCCATGAGGGCCTACAAACTGACAGTTCAGGCTTTGTGGCGTTTGCTAGGACCAAGTATTCTACACCATGTTGGCGCTACTGACAGGCAAATGTATGGTGATATTTCACAGGCTGATACACCAGACCTGATAGAAATTCTCAACAGTCAGTCATTCAGAAGAATAATGGAAAGTTTTGAAGAAAAGAGACGAGAGGAGAATGTTAACTTTGACTTCTGGTGGAAACACATACAAATGGTTGAGACTCTCCCTATGTTTACACGTGCCCAACGTGATGGTGTATGGGATCTGCACCTGTTTGCCTTCCTCGAGACGTTGCCCTTCTTCCTTAGGTATGAACACTTTAATTATGGGCGTTGGGGTCCCGTGTATCTTGTAGAAATGTCACAGTTGCCAGCAGATGTATTTAATCGAGTTTCAGCGGGGAAACTTTGTTGTGAAGGGATCAAGTCGCCGATTCAATCAAGTTGATTCTGATCAAGCGTAAGAATGGTTAAACGGAACGGGAAAGCGTGGTGGTGGAATAATGGGAATTACCAAGACAAGTTTTGAACTCTCTCGCTGAGCTCTTTCTTACAATCTGCGTTCACATATTGCATTGGAAACCCGAAGGATGTATCACATGAGTCACACGGACAGGCATTGTCGAAATGAAGGAATGCCCAGCGGCCAAAAGAAAGACAACACTGATCAGTCCGGGACATAACTGCTTTTGGGGAAAAATGAGAATTCACTCAAACGGGGGAAAATTTTGCCTGGTTCAAAACCTGAATATTAATGAGCACGTAGTGTCTGCCTCTTCGCAACCGTCGATCTGTTGAAATATGTGCAGCGTGTACTCAAGCAAGAGATAACAGTTCACGCCCATAAAGGGAAACACAAGGAACCTTAAGCTTCCGGAGCGTATTAATGAACACAAGTGATGGCATGATACACTTGCAAAGCCTCGTGTGGTAAAGGGTGCACACAACTTGTGGCTGTGTCGAGTCTATAAATTAAGCTTAGGACAAAGGGCTTAGCACAGTTGGTTATTTTCTCAAAACCTGCGCGGTGAACGTACTACAAAACATCACTCGGCTTTTTTTTTGGTTCTCTTAGCTACAAAGATTCTAAATATGTCAGTATCTCTTTTTCCTTTAATCGAAGAAAATTTCCAGGTTGATCTAAACGTTCATCTCCGTTGAATTTGCGCGGTAGGATCGCAATGCATCATGGGAGAAATTTGAAAATGGCGAAACCCTTGGCAAGAATTTCCCCCGATCGGATGAAATTCATTTTCCCCCGAAAATGGTTATCTCCCGAACTGCTGATGGGCATTCACTCGTGTTTGTATTTCAACGATTCAAGGTTTTTGATCCTACTGTCCAGCCAACTGCTCTTCAAAGCATTGTGACGAAAGATCTGGCTGATGAACAAATTCAAGACTCGTTGTTACATGCTCAGACCTATGGCAAGCAGCAGCTGCAGGAGTTTGTCAAAGACAGACTTGTGATAGATCCAGAAAAGTCCTCACCCAATAAATCACTTTATGACCCTATCACTAAAAACAAAGCACCAACTTTTGAAACCCTGTACGAGGTCAAGAAATCGGCTAGTGACAAGGATAAAACAAAGATCTCGAAGACCGACAGGAATATCTTGCAACGTCTCATCACTTCATATGCAGGAGGTCTTGATACTTTTCTGAAGCATGAACTGATGCCTGTACCACTCGCACTTACCAATGTTAATGATACACTTAGGACAGGGCACAAAGCAATCTTAGTCGATGTAATAACAGCGGAAGTCGAATGCCCTGCAAATATTGATCTCAAGAAATCTACTGCTTGCTTGGTGATAGATGGGCAGGTCAGAGTAATTGCTGTCGGTAAGCCAACTAATGCTAAGACGTTTGGACACCTAGCAGATGAGTTTACAAAGTCTATGTATCAACCGGGTTCTGACAATTGTAGAAGAGATGTGTTATTTGATAGATATCGTGAAAAGTCAATCAAATCTACGACACGACAAAGGCGCTCTCTAAAACCACAACACTAATACGACGCGTGATTGAAGGTAGAGATGTTCCCCTCCCAAGTTCATGGTCCAATTTTATATCCTCACCAGACAAAAAGTCAGATCTTGCGAGGTTTCTTTCTGAGCAACTCTTAAAAAATGCTCCACCCGACAAGGAGGTGGTGTAGCTGGTGGATTTGATAATGAACAGGGAGTAAAATCTTCTCACACGGCAACTAACATCCTTCCTCTCAGAGCGTCTCATGGAGAAGCGGATAGTAGACTTATCCTGCACGCAGCCAACATTCCTTTTGACACAGTTGTGGTTTCAGCACAAGACACCGATGTCCTCCAGCTCTTGGTTGCACTTTTCCACCGTGCCCAATGCAACCACTTATGGATGATGGCTGGAACGAAGAAAAGGAGGTACATTCCTGTTGATGCCGTTCGTCTGAAGTTGCCGACTGGTCCTGAACATGCCTTACGCCCATTCCACGCACTAACAGGGTGCGACACAACGTCTTACTTCTTTGGTTACACAAAGAAAACAGCATGGAGAGTGTTTGCTACCTACTTTGAACTACTGAGTGGTCTTGGTGAGGGCATGCTGAATGCAGGTAAGATATCATCCACAGAAGAGTTTGTATCCCTTATGCATGGTGTTGACACAGCTTCGGTGGATACTGCAGGTCGAATCATGTTTGAGAAGGCGAAAAAACATGAGTCTTTGCCTCCGACCAGTAATTCGCTACATCATCATATCCAGCGTGTACACTTCCAAAACCAAGGTTGGGAAAGAAGCTCACTGCCCAACACCTGATCTACCAGATCCAGCCGATATGGGATGGAAGCGATGAGATACAGGATTGCATGCGACCCATTCTGATGACTCTGGATCCCATTCCCGACGTTTGTGTGGAACTGATTTCTTGCAGATGTACAACAGCATGTAATACCACGCAGTGCAAGTGCAGAAAGGGACGTTTTCCTTGCATTGGCCAAAATGGCTGTAGAAAACGTGGACCTGAATGCTTCAACGTAAGAGACAATTAATTGGCGGTTATTCAAAGACATATAAATTTCATCCGTAAGTAAATGATCAATGTATTCTTTATGTTCCAACGTTATGTAAAAAAGTGTTAATTATCATTTCCAAACTCTAGAAACCGTTTTTGGCAAAGAGTGACATTAAACTAAACCCGAGAAAGACAGATAAGATAATTTTTAGAATGGCGCCATTTTGAACTTGTGCAAAATAGGTGTGAGCATATTACCCAATGATATAACTACGGCCATTTTGAATTCATGCAAATGAAGTGTCAACATTTATTATCCAATCATACAACTAAAGTTATTAACGTATTCTTTGACCCTAAAAACATAGGTATAGACACAAGAACGAAGTCTCTACGAGTCTTGAATCTTGAGTTATGCATCAAAGCATCAAAATGGCGGCCATTTTGAATTTATGCAAATTAGGTGTCATTATTTATTATCAAATCATACAACTAATGTTATAAACTTATTCTTTGACCCTGAAAACATAGGTATTGACACAAGAACGAAGTCTGTACGTGTCTTGAATCTTGAGTTATACGCCAAAATCATAAGGTTGGCGGTAATTTTGAATTTATGCAAATTAGATACACTTTCTCTCAAAATTTAGCTTGGGGACCAGACTTTTTGAAATCAGCATAAAATTTCCACAGAGAAACAATATTTCAATTGCTTGTAATCAAAAATGCCTTCGTCATCTTTTTAGGAGATCTTTACGAGAAATGGAACCAGTCTATTAAGTTCATGGTTTTTTGCTGCCCTATTTTGTCTTAAAGTCTTTGTTCTTCATGCATTCTTTATGTTTCTGACTCAGCCACGTCGTTTAACATTGTTTATATTGCTATGGGGAGCACCGGCGTAGGAAAGCTGTTCAAGACTGGGGGCTGAACCTAATTTGGGATCGTCGTCCCGTGGGAGGGGTCTAAGGGGAGGGGTGTCCCCCTCCCCTTTGGAAACTTTTTGATATTTTAGGGCCCTTAGATGCAATTTGGTGCATCATTTTGGAAAAATTTTAAGGTAAATAAATGCAAATTATTTTACTTTTCTTAGTCCTTTGGAAATTTTTTTGATATTTTTCGGTCCTTAGATGCAATGTGGTCATCATTAGGAAAAATGTTCAGGTAAATTACTGCAAATTTTGTGCCATTTTTTAGACTTTTGGAAATTTTTTTGATATTTAGGGGTCCTAAGTTGCAATTTGGTGCATCATTTTAGAAAAATGTTAAGTTAAATTACTGAAAAATTTCGATATTTCTTAGTCCTTTGGAAAATTTTGTAATATTTTTGGATCCTTAGATGCAATTTGGTGCATTTTGGACAAATTTAAAGGAAAATTACTGCATATTTTTGACATTGTTAAGCCCTTTAAAAATTTTTTTGATATTTGAGGGTCCTTAGATGCAATCTGGTGTATCATTTTGGATCAATTCTAAGGTAAATTACTGCATTTTTTTTTTACTTTTCTTAGGCCCTTGAAAATATTTTTGACATTTGTGGGTGCTTAGATGAAATTTGGTGCATTATTTTGGACAAACTTTAAGGTATATTACTGCCCTTTTTAAAATTTTTTAGTCCTTTGGAAAATGTTTTTGATATTTGATGATCCTTAGATGCAATCTGGTACATTATTTTGGACAAATTCTAAGGTAAATTACTGCACATTTTTGACATTTCTTACAGAAGAGACAAATAACGGGTTTTCATGCTAGGAAAGTGGGGGGGGGGGGGCTAAAGCATTCTTCAGCCCCCCACAAATTTCGCTGGAGGCTGTAGCCCCCCTTCCCCCTCTTCCTACGCCATTAATGGGGAGTAAAACTCTGGACAAGCGACTCTGGGGATTTTGGTTTTACTTCCATCTACTATATTATTATAAATGTAATAATATTGTGTATCCTTACATTTCAATGATGTGGAAATACAAATTAACGAAACGAAATGACCTAAGCGGTGAAGGACGAATAGGACAATATATGGGTTACATAATTGCATGTTTATCACAGAGTAACACGACAAAAACTGCATTAATCTTCAGAACTAGATGCACTCTAGAAGCAGTTAGGTGAAATTTTCAAGGGTACGTATGTAAAAACTGGGTTTGTGTCAAACATCTCTTGATTAATGGATTTACCAAGAGTTTTGTCACCTAGTAAAGTGGCAAAGTGATTTTTCAGTTTTCTTACTTAAGTTGTTTGGCAAATGTAATTATTTTCGTACACGTATCAAGTGTTGGAGAAATTTTTACTTAACTGTTTTTTCCTTTTTTTGGAATGAAATGTGTTTTTTGGGGTAGTATTCACTTAGCCATTTCGAGAGGGCGGAGTGTTCTTCAAAAGAACAGAATTTTTTTGTTAATTGGCGCATTTGCATTGGTCCACAACAGATGGCCCTTTAATGAAACTACCCTTCTGAAAAAATCGGGGAAATGTGCATAATCATATTTTGAGTGCATTGCCCCCGATTGTCCCCCAACGAGGCCTAAGGGGAGGATAGATGACTGAACTACATAAAATGTAAAACGCAACTAAAGACTACTTGAAAAATCATAAACTGAAAAAGGGGAAAGTCTTTCAACAAGTAACATACTTCATTTTACTGAAAATGAAACCTTAACAGTTAAAGCAACAACAAGTTATGTCCAAAGCTTGAGAAATAGTGTTTACAAGAGGATACTGAAGGAAGCACTCAGACCTTTCCATTTGGTGCCTTTAATCCTCTTAAATAAAGAAAAACCAAACCTTTTCGTAGCTTAGTCTATGTTTGCTTTCACTTCAAAAATAGTATTGAAAAACATATTTCCATGCAAACATTGACTCTTAAAAATTTTGTCGTAAACGTTTGTGTGTAAAACATGTATACCAATCATGAACGTACGTTACGAATAGAGAAGAAAATTGGGTGCCAAACGCCAAATTAAGATTATATCAACGTAGCAAATATGGTGGTGCAGACGTTACTATACTGGCAGATAAGTAATGGTATAGTGAATGAGCCACTTACCTAAACTTGGACTTTAATGATTAATCAAAATGAAGAACTTAACGTATCAGCAAAGCTCTGGGCTAGAAGTTACACAGGAAATAGGAAGTCAGTTTGTAGTCAGTGGGCTTCTGCCGTTGAATGCCAATTATTCTGCTTAGCACCGTTATCTTAAGGAAGAAACACCGCCTACGCCCTTAGAAAGATTAGGGCTTCTTCGGAGGTACGGACATTGAAACGGAGCATTCATCACAAAATACAAAGAAAAAAAGTTTCATAAAACTTAGTTGTAAGTTCTGTGAGACGAATAGTCTTAAAAGCTTCCATAGTCTGAAACTGAAATTGTTGTAGTCGAATTCCATCCTGTGAGGCATTTCAGTTTCGATTTTGTTTGTATACTTAAGAAAAGGATTTGCGAACATCAGTTGCTCAAGGGATGATGTTTCGATTGCTTCTATTGGCCAACAAGCTTCCCATTTTATGTTTCTCCACATTGGAAGTGTTTTGAAATGTATTTTTTCTTTGTTTTCTCGCTGAATTACTTTCAGGATCTAGTGAAAATGGGTGCACTCGAAGCGCGCAGAAGAAAAGTTGTTTGAAAAGAATGTATGACAGGAAATTTATACGTTAATCCTTGTAAATTATGCACGTCACCGTTCTCTTGATATTTGATTGGTTTCCAGTTTTCGGAAAAAGTTTACCTTGACGGTAATAATTGCCCTCAAATGGAGCGTGAAAACCGTCACGAGTACAAGCTGAGGGCACCGAAGTTTTGAATTAGAAAATACCAATATTCATTTCAAAATTTTCATCCAGAATATGCACAGAGACGTTTTCAAATTCTACTCAAAATATATTTTTAAAGAAGGCATTGCTGAATTAACCATCTCAGTCCTATTTTCATGAAATGTGTCTCCCCAAAGTACAACGCTTTGTTCCTACTTAACCACGCATGAACCTTACACCAATCGGTATGAGCTTGAGACCTCTTTCCGTTAAATAGTGCTTATACATTTTACACTATACTGGATATGCAGGGCTATGACGATGTGAATCGAAATTTTGATAGTTTTCAAAGCAATTCCAAATATTTTAGTGGTTCTGATTTGATTGAATCTGCACTCCTAAATAAAAAGGAAAACCTCATCGACTGTCGAGGCAGCTGACCCCTATCGGAAATGGAATGAGCTGTAACGAGTCTACCGGGTCTACCTCGAAGAAATGGTCATATCCCAAAGAGTTTTTCGTACCGCGAGACAGGTATGATAATAACTAAGCGATTAAGGTAGAGTTACGTGTAGTTATTAAGGGTGAGACTCGTTCCGAAATAATCATCCAAAATGATAAAAAAGATAGAAAAGTAAGAAATTTTTAGTTCCCCTTAAAGAAACGAACCCTTTGAAAGCAAGTACCAGTAAAGTGTGGCTTCTCGAGGAGGCAGGATTGTTTGCCCAACGGGGGCAACCTCCCCCGATGGGGGTAGGGGGCATGGTCTTGCCGTACCTGGAGCCACCCCTGAATCTACGGAGTTGTATGCCACATCTCCAGCATACAAGCAATCATTTATAACTGTTTTATTTACCAAATCTCAAGCCTCTTCTGCTGTCACGTATCTCTTTCGAGATCCAGCCATTCATTTCTTCAGCACTGTTGTTATACAGTATTTCTATTAACATATAAATATTTATATATATATATTTGGAATAGTCTACCTTATACCATGCCCACTTTAC
>WURT03656588.1:0-18580 GCA_009936505.3 Holothuria glaberrima
CTTTCAGGATTGCAAGACAGGCAAACCAATGAACATTACCACATATTTTAAGCAATAACTAAAGTAGAAATTAATAATAACCCAAAGCCCCTGACAGATGGGACGGGTTGTCAAGAAGGATAACGAAAGGGTTCTATGAAAAAAAAATAAAAATTTGTGAGGTTTGCTTAGGAAAGTGGAAATGTTGGGTTCGTACTGGAAAATCTTCCCTCCTTAAGAGTATAACGAAGGAATTCGTCAGGCAACTGGTCGTCGTCGGGGATTAAAATCATGCTTTATCGTATTCATTAAAGCTCCCAGACGAAACTGAAAAGTTTCCCCGAAGGGCTGCAGCCTTCCCCGACGGGGCATACCCCCTTCCCTCCCCGCCCACTTAGCACCAACTCTGGAATCAGCACAGAGATACTTAATTTTCTATACAGAATACGTTTGCCAGGATTGCGGAGAATATTATAGGTAGGAAAAGAGGAAAGAACTTCGCATCACTGCAATTTCGTGATTCTCCAGAATCACGCCTACACGGAAGAACAATAATTGTGGAACATCTACCGTTAAATGAAAGCCTGCATTTCCGTAGTTTCAGTGGGAATAAGACAGAAGGTTGAGGCAACATCCTTTATGGAGGAAATTTTATTTGCGTTACTAATGTTACTACTCACGTTTTCATTTTATCAATTGCATAGAGAATTGGGGGATCTTTTTCCTTTTATATATTTTGTCCATTTTACTGAAAGGTTGTTTTTCTGATTACTGCTGCTCCTTTTTCTGCTTATAAGTTATTAGTGTGTGTGTGTGTAATGGGACCGAAAAGGGAATGTAAAGAATCCAACAACTGTGAAGGCATATGACAGCTTGGTAATTACAAATAATACTGCGAGCACTTACATGCTTTACGATAGGATTTACAACATTAACATATTGTGACTGACTCTGAAATAAAACTTTAAGCTAGAGTTATTTCAAGTAAAGATATAAAAAGAGGTTATATATATATATATAAATATATATATATATATATCATACTTGTCTTGATCTAGTTGTTTTATCTTGGCAAAAACTACCTGTTGTGAACCGTTATTTCAGAGTATTACGGATGATGCCGAAGATTTCTGTCCACTGTTACTTCCTGGGAATACCGTGGTTCCTTCAGGTGCGAATAGAGAAATAAAAGTAATAGCGAGAAATTTAAATCTGACATCTCGTTTGATTGAGAGGGTGAGTGTTATTTCTCTCATGTCTTTACTTTAACTTAACAAAGCACATGAGAGATTTTTTTCTGTGAGGAACATTTCATTTTTTTCTCTGTTTATTTGTCAGCAAGGTGTGCATGGTTGTGAGACTTAGAACTTTTTTGGTAAATGCCCAACATGAAATCAGATTGAATCTTTTACCGTATAGAAGGAGAGATATCATTCATAAATATGATCCTTTTTATATTGTCTGAATATAAATGTCTCGTAATACGATAGAATTGCAAGCTTAAATGTATAATTTTTGCAAGTAAGAATATTTTAGAGATGCTATATATGTCTGAAGTTAGATCGCCAGCATAAAGCACCTCCTGTGAACGAGATTCCCTACTATACAATATACCAATAATTCTAAAACGAGAACGGCTATCGATATTAGCATTTGAATGTTGGCAAACGCAAGCAGATGCTTGATATTTTTTACCTTTTATAATTACTGAGAGGGGGTGCTCCAGCCCTTTCTTCATACCATGGAAAATCTTTTCCCTTTAGGAAAATGTCCCGTCTTCTTTTTATATGGGATCTTACCCTGTTGCCCATTCATTCGCTAAGCACAAACTCCAGGAATAATTTCTGTGAGTTTGTTTGATGAATTGTTTTCCCTAAAGCTAGTTCAAAATGCAAAGAGAACCCTCAGGTGATTTATCGTCCCATCAACACTCTCAATTCCTTCCAAAATCAACCAGTTTCCATTTGTATAATTCGTGTTTATGTAGGTAATACTGCGATTTCCTATACCCACTTCCTCTTCACTATACGTTGAGTTCAATTGTAAATTTAACTATTTATAAATTGTTAGGAGTTTCAGGATTGAGATAAAAACCAAAATTTGGTCTGCACGGTCTTTTTACCTCCCCTAACTAAATATATGTAATTTTTAACATTCATACACAATCATTATCTGTGTGTGTCATCATGAACAATTTGTTAGTAAGCCTTACTAATTGGGCTGTTCTTTTAAAAGCTCTATTGTTTTAAATGTTCAAAAACTATAGTATAATATTTCGGTAATTCATTTCTCTTAGCACTACTCATATGAGCTATAATTTAGTTACCCCTGAGTTGAAAACAGTTTAATCCTAAAAGGGCCTTTCGTCAATATTCCCCATCAAGAGTCCTACTTCTGGCTTTTTGAAACCCATTCTTCTGGCCTTATTGCATGATTCCCCTCACTTAAGTTTTTCAAGGTGATACATGCTGTTCGTGTATAATACATGTTCAATAGATTCAAATACTATGATACTACAGACTCAATGTTTTAGCATGTCTACGTGTTACCGACATTTACCCTTCACCTCCCGTCACCATGTCCCAAAATAATTTTCTCTTTTCAATCAGGAATATGAATGTGTTCTTATAGCAGAAGAAAATATGCAGTTGACATTTTTAAGCAACGCCAGCGTTGCAGCAGGACTGAATGGCGACTTCAATGTAACATGCAGCAAAGGAACGGTGTGTTTACATTTATTTTTAGTTTTTTTTACCAGACATTAAGGACAGGTTGGCGGAGAATAGGATAAGTTGTACCCCATAGGAATGAGCCCTTTCTTTTTCTTGACGTTTACAGATCCTTAGTAAAGCCTTGATCCAAAGGCAAAAATAGAAAATAAAACATGAGAAACAAACGTCTGTAATATTTTTCAGAAAATTTTCTTGCTTGCACTAGCAGTAAAACACGAATGTCATAAATGAACATGATTGCCTCCCTTTTGTAAATGTGTTTAGCAATGAAACTTTACATATTTCCCAATAAAATGAACATTTAGTTATTTGACCTTTTGATACGTATTGGTACATCTTAATAAAGTTGGGACAGAAAAGTGTGTAGGAAAAAGGTTAACTATTGACAACTGTTTTCAGGTTGCACGGTTGCTCGAAAATTCATTATTTTTTGAATTTGGAAGTTGTTCAAGGCTGCAGGAGAGGCAATTATGTCTGGATTTCTGCAAATTGTATCATCACAATATAATTTCAGTGGGTGCGTACATGGCTAGGAGTAGCATACGAATTAAAAACACACTTAATTAAAACAAAGGAAATACATTTCTAGCAATTATTTTCCTATATTGAATATGTTCAGGGCTTTTAAGGCTTATTAAGTGCAGATCTATATTGTACAATCCAGTCGTAATATTTAATGTTTCTGCCATGTGTGATTGATGTTTTTCTTTACCTCATTAAAAGAGACGAGTGTGTATAAGTGCCATAATCTTCACTAAACAGCTAAACCCCCTCTCAATGCGATCATGTATTGTACACGATAAAAATGTGTACACTATAAAAATGTGTACACTATCACCTTTAATTATTTCGGAAAGAACCCTAAAAGAGAGTCAATTTTGCCATGTTATTTTGAGATATCTTACAGGGAATCTGAACCTATCGTGCACCTAGGATTTTCGTAATTCTTTTCACTTGATTTGCTTGAAAGACTTACGATGTTTAGCTGAGAGATCAGGGCCGTAGCCACACTCGCTAAGCCGATCACCAAGTGGCGTACTTAGAGATAGTTGACCCCTTGGATAATCTTTTCTTTTTCAACTGTGCATAAGTGCCATCCTGGGGAGGGTGCTGAGGAGGGGGGTACATGATAAGGCCTGGCTAAGATACAAAGTTGTTCTATCGTTTGTTAAGCATTGAACAGATTACGTCTTTACAAATTGTGTTTTTAGTTATAGTCTTTCTACTTTGGCTGGGCGTTAGTCAAGAGGTGCTCTCTGAAAGGGGCGTACCCAGACCTGACTGTCCGGCGGGGGGCAACAGTCTAGAGGTTTCATGCTGTGATGGTCCTTCTTAAAAATTCAACAAAGACACGTTATCAGATCAGAGGCGGCATGGGGTATATCTGGTATCAGACCTCGTTACCTGATCCGTGCCTTCAAGCGATCTTTTCTATCATTGCGCTCAAACTGCGTAAAAAAATCAATGAACACATACTTGACTAGCCTGCTGGCTTAAACCTATTACGTAACTTGTTTGTGTATTTTGGTAGATCAGGTAATGCCAATCAATTACTCAAATGTGAAAGCTGACTGTATCAGGTGCCTATGTAGAGTGCTTCATTTCCCCCTGAGGCGATAAGATGTAATCAGGCAGAAAAGGAGGATGTTACAAACCTTAAGAAGAACAGTTTCATCATGTTCCTGATTTTGTACTAGTTGAGCTGTTGAGTTGAAATACGCTGTGTCAGTTTTTGGGTGTCTTAGGACCTTAAGGGTAGTGTTGCGTTGTGGACCGGTCCCCTCCCCCACCACCTGAATATAATTTTGATTACTTTTCACATCCTAAATGCATGCAAAATTTATGCAATACGGTTAACACTCACATGACTTGGTATCTTCAGGCAAAATGAAAAATTTACACGAACTCGAGTTTAACAATTCATATATAAACATGACAAATATATCTGATATATAACATCAAAATAAACATTTTTTAAACGTTGAAGGTAAAGATACGCGCTTAATGTTCTTACACGGCAGGCGGGATGGGTCTCCTTGCATGATATAGGTCTTTAAGTGTGAGCTATGTTGTCCTACTTAAATTCCATTCGTCGGATGGTCATTTCACTGAATGTGTCGATGACTGATCAAAGTCAATACTCGCAGAAATGTCGCGAGAGGAAAGTCTTTCCTCTGACATAGTGGACCTCAGATAATTTTTTGTTAACTTTAGGCTACTAAATGAACGTTCACTCGTGGCTGAGGACACTGCAATAGTGCCTAATATTCTAGACAGAGTTGTCAATACTGGATAGGCATTGTTTATAACCCATTTTTTAATCACCTGCAACATTTCAGAAGCAGACTTGGGAGGGTTTTCATTTATTTCTCGTGTGCTTTTATAGAATGTACAAAATTGATAAAATCGAGCCTTTGCGAGGTCTTGATCAATATCATCTTCGTACATGGATGCAAGGTGTTGAACGAACCCGAAAATCATCATTCTTCAATGTGCGATATATCTCATCCAAATCATACTTATACACTCACTTCAGTCACTTGGTTGGCGGGAACGTAAACCAAAATAAAATACTCTGTAAGTAACAAAGATTATGCGAGGAACTACGGATATAAAAAGGAAGGGAACCGTGGGCTAGGCTGTCGGTGACGTTCTCAGTGTTTTCGAGTAGACGGAACTCTGTGTTGCCAGCTTGCCACTTTGGCAGAAATTACCACTCTAACCTTTCTTTTCCTTCCCCCTCCTTTTTCTCTTCTTCCTTCCCTTTCTCTTCTTCCCTCTCTTTCCCTCTTTTTTCTTTCTTTCCTTCACTTTTCTTGCCTTCCCGTTTTTTCTCCCCTTCCCGTTGTTTTTGTGTCCTGCCCCCTGCCACCCCACTGGTTACGCCACTGCTCTCTAAGAGAAGGGGATGGCACTCTATATGACACTCTATACTCTTTGAAAATTTTTTCTTGAAGAAGTGGCTTGGATGAAAAATGGTGCTATCTTTGGTAAAGTTTCTTAAAACGTTGAATGGATTATATGTTTCGAGACCCTCATTATTCAGTGATTTTTTCTATTTTGTTAGGCCCGGCGGTGAAAGGATGTTGCCTCAGGGGAGGTATGACACCTCTACCCTTTAAGAAATTGAAAAAGGTGTTTTCTTTGAGAAAGCTTTGGACTGCATAACCTGAAATGTTAATTATGTATTGGATTTTATCGGCTGTGGTATGGCATCCGTGCAAGGCTGGTATGCGGTGTGGGCTTCCCAATAGTGCGCTTAGTACGTCACTGGGGGAACCACCATTGGTTGGCGCGTAGCCGTACTAGTGCAGGCCTGCAACAAAATGTGCTGTCGAAATGTCTCCCAGAGGAAATATGACACATTTTAGACGTAAAAAATTGCATCTTAATATTCTTAAGTTTTAGATTTCATGTTTTGGAAACAAACTCAAATTTCACAAAGGAACGCTACATTTGATTTAAAAGGAAAAAAACATTCACCCCAATTTAAATGAGTGTATCCGGGTATTAAAAGGGGGTTGGCCGACTCTTCAAAAACTCAGCGACGTGTTCGCATGACTAATATGCTCCGTTGGGGGTAGTAAAGATGTTAGATATAGTCCTTAAGTCGTAATTTGGGGTATGAAATAGGGGTAATGTAGCCCCGGTAATTCTGAGAATAAGAATGATGTAGAATTATCAAGAAACCCTAGACGTCTTAAAAGGGTTCGAGAAAAATCGTGACCTTGTATAGTAGCAAGTGATAGCATGGTGTGCTTCTGCTAGACGCGTTTCGACCACAAAGATAATTTGGGGGTCTCATAAGTAGCATAAGCAATGAAGTAGGCAAAACAAGCCAGTGAGCCACAACTGGAAAAAAGGCCGTTGCCGGCTCGATTTAAACCAATTGGTTAGAAACTGGGCCGTAAAATCGCATCTAACTCATCAGTAGCAATAAGATAATTAGTATTATTTGCCAAAATGTCACGAATAATTTCGGGGATATTCGGATAATTAATCACTTATTATTACGTAGCCTCACAGGCTACGTCCCTGGAATCGTATTTCGGATTTTGCGCGATTTGTCACACACAAAAATACAGGTGCATACGTTCATCGGAAAAATAAATCCTTTTAACACACAGTATGCGTACAGCGGATTAATACACAATTTCAAGTGTTATCCCAAGGAGCTGTGAGAGACCTCACAGCTCCCTGGTTATCCTCCCCATTGAAGTTGTAGGGCGATTTTTCATGATCACAACCTTTCTGTAATGTTCGTGATCGAAGGCCATAAAGTACCACGACAAAGTGTTGGTTTTCCGTCATCGAGCCATAAATTAAGATTCCAGTCTTATGTGATTCCCAAAATTTTGGACAAGAGAAGCTGTATCTATGTATTTTTGGCGATTATACAAATAAATTATGGTCATAATGAGATTAGGCAGCCTACTGATAAGGATTCATCCGTCGAGTGAAGTAACCAGATCAACGTCACTGTTTCCGTATTGGCCTAGTCAGGGTAACCCTGCTACTTGTAAGACCAGAGACCAGTGTTTCCACTCTTCCCAAAATTCGGGAAATCTGGCTGCTCTAGCTTCGAGAAATTTTCGGGAGGGGGATAATTTCGGGAAATGGTGTATGGCGTATGGAAATGACGTATGGCTTGACAGGGCAAAATCTTGGATTAGCCATTTAAGTAACATAAAAATTGTGTTATTGAGAATTTCAGGAAATACCAAGCCGATTTCAGGAAATTTTAGCTTCCATTTCAGGAAAAATGAATCTAGAGTGTGAGAGTGTGGAAGCGCTGCGAAAGACTCTACGATCGATTGACGTGACAACAATGGAAGATGGCAGATATCTGAGTAGATCATATTTGGGTTTAGACTTTACTTGTGGCTATCAGAGTACGTGACAGAACACAGTCTAGATACGGGGGAACAGTTGATAAAGCAAATCAGGACAAAAATGCCATGCAGAAGGTCCATATTTACCCTAAATTTATCACATCAGTTAACCGTAGGCCTATCCGTTGATTCGTAGCCAGGACCATCAATCTGCATACACACTACAGCATAGGCGTATTCGTAGTTGATCTCCGCATGTAGAAAGTTGACACATTGAATATAGTGTACGTTGCACTGAAGAGTAGTACAGTAAGGGCAACAAGCGGTGGCAAGCCCGTGAAGCCTATACGTATTACCAGAGCGGAGTTGCTCTGTGTTTCTTAATTATGACTAGATACATTAGTACATGTGCCGTGATGTATTTTTTATAGAGATGATTTTGGAAGAGTGCAGAGTCCAGTTGATGATGAATACTTGTCACCGGTATAGTGTTTGTTTCTTCGTAACACAGATCTCGCATTAGCCCTCAATCAGTTCCTAGTATTCTACGCTCCGTTAGACACCACTACATGGAACAAAGTGCCAATGGAGCGTAGTGTGTAGTGTGCATGACCTTTAGTCGGTTTACTGAGTATCATGGGCAAGGTGCTCTAAAGTAGGCCGATCGCATGAGTTTTTCACTTTAGCCTATAATTACTATCGGATAGCCAGAACTCAATTGCTTTTCACATGCTACCAGAAGTTTATGCATATCAAAATGCATTACGACAATAATGAATTTGAATTTTCTAAGGGCCAAAAATTTCTAAGGGGTCATCACCCCACCTCCCCCGGCTATGCGCTTGAGCTCCACAATGTTTCAATTCGGAACACGACAGAACAGCCTGCTTAAGTTACGAAGACTCGATTGTTGGCTACTTATTTTTAGACCGGCTCTGCCCCCCTTCCCGCTCCATCCCAAGTGACATAAACCTCAACATTTCGAACTCATCATTTGCCATGCAAAGTCAATTTCTAGTTTGAACTAAGGGATTGGCAAAAAGACTGTATGGGACATATGGAATTCCATGCCAAACTTGGGGGTCTTCAATCACCTCTCACATGCACCACCTAAAGTAACAAATGATGACATGGACAACATAGAGAGTAGGGTTGGGCGGTATGAAAGAAAATCCATATCGTTGTATCGCGATGATATCGCCGACATTCTCGCGATATATCGATGTATCGCCAATACAGATTAACCTATTATACACAAGGCTAGACGTGCCTAAACTATGCATAAAAATTTGTCCGCTTATTTTCTAAATAAGAACGAAATCGATGAATAAATACTGCAATTATTAACACTATCAGTGTTCAAAAAGTCGAAGCTACCTCTTTCATCTATCGATCAAGCAATCATTTTTTTATATCTTCAAATCGTGATAAGGAGAATTTCATATCGCATATCGAAGTATGGACTTCTGGTGACGACATATCGTATATCGCCCAACCCTTATAGAGAGGTTCATCGTTGTCCTGTACAGTAGAACTTCCTCTCTGAAAAAAGTGAATGAGGCACGCAAGCAGTTGTTTGCTCAGGGAAATCGGCAATTGGAAAATATTCCACTGACAAAGGAGGCACTGCGTCAACATGTGAAGAGGGCAGTCTTTCAGGCTGGTCACATCTGGGGACAGTCCCAAATTACAAACTCAGAGCTGCCTTCGCCTGCAAATTTGGGATGGACAAAAATGCCGATGATGGCTGGCTTCCATTTTGGACAAATGCCAGAGGCATCAAAAGTGTGGAAATTGCAAACGTTCCCCGTCTAATCTTCCATGCACCGAACTATGTGTCTGCTCAGGACAATGCTTTCGAGATGAGCAGTAGGAGAAATAAAATGGACGGAAAGGTCTTTCATCATGTTACCGCTACATCATCTTAACGACAGGCAATTGGTTACGGAAACTATTTTCGGATGAGCACTTACTTTGAACTATTGAACAATTGAACTCAGTATATTACGTTTCGTTTTGTTTCAAATTTCAGCGCCATATGTCATTTACAGCCCAAGATCAACGGTAACATTCCAATATGGGCCCCTTATCCATGGGACCCATATCCATGAACATTTGAGGCCCAATTGATTTTGCACCCAAGATTCAAAAGGGGCCCATATGGGCCAGCCCAGATAACACATATGACCCATATGGGATAGTTCTGGGGCCCCTGTGGGCAATTGCTCCATATGGGTACCAGAACTATCCCATATGGTTCATATGGGCATATGGGCTGGCCCTTATGGGCCCCTTATGAATCTTAGGTGCAAAATCATATGGGCCCCATATGGGTTCACCTATGTGGGGCCCATGTAGGTTTGCTACCTGGGATGGGGATTTACAACATTTTGTCATGGGGGACATACTGGAATTCAAAATGGCTGCCATATGGTTTGTCAGGCATTTTAAATTACTACCATCACATTATTGAACTCACATGTTTAAATTCTCTTGTGTACAATATTTCAGTGCCACAGGTAGCCTAATTTACAAACCCAAGACAAGGATTTAACATTCCAACATGGAAGCCATATTGGAATTCAAAATGGCTGCCATGCAGCGTGTTAGACATTTCATATTAATCCATTATTGAACTAAGCAGGTTAAAATACCTTTGTGTACCAAATTTCATTGTCACTCGTCATTGAGAACTAAAGAAAGGGATTTTCAACATTTCGTCTGGGTGGCCATACTGGAATTCCAAATGGCGGCCATGAGGTTTGTCAGACATTTAAATCAATCCATTTTTAAAGTGAGCATGTCAAAATGCCCTTGTGTACCAAATATCAGTGCCACAGGTCATTATAAATCCAGGATAGGGATTTTCAATGTTTCGTCATGGCGCCATATTGGAATTCAAGATGACGGCCGACCCACAGGTCAGATCTGTGGATCCGACAATATTTGAAATCAGCGCCCCAAAATACAAAATTTCACACTTTCTGCCGGAAGTGAGCATCTTTTCCACATATCTTCCCCACTAGTAATCAGATGCTAGTGTTTAAGAAGGCAATTTTTAAGTCCTTAGTTTTGATGTGTGGTGAGTAAAGAATTAGAAAAAATGGTCGACTCTCCAGAACTCAGTGACGTGACCAAAGTTGTGATATATCGGGATAAAAATATATAGTGTATGAATAGTCAATCTCTCTCATAGTGTATAGAAGTAAAATTCTCAGGAAACCAAAGGTGGGTATGGTTTTATATAGTTGGTTGACTGTATTAAGTAGTAAGCTCTAGCGATTGTGCTATTGCTAGAGAATTAAAAAGAGTGGTCGACTCTCCAGAACTCAGTGACCTGACAGAAGTGATGATATGTCAAGATATAGAAGATACCGATAAAGTATCGTAGAACTGTCAAATTACCATGTTATGGTAAATTAAAACGGAAAACAGGAAACCAGGGAAGGGTCTGGTTTAAGTGGTATAGAGTGACCTTACTTGGTAGTACGCCATAGCTGGTATGCAATAGCAATAGCATAGTGTACTATATTTAGTAAGTAATCAGATGCTAGTGTTTAAGAAGGAAATTTTTAAGTCCTTAGTTTTGATGTGTGGTGAGTAAAGAAACTTGAAAACTAGAGGTGGTGTGAGATCATTTTCTTTTTGTGAGAGGTGTGAAGCGCGTTCCTCGAAATTAATTTAGGAAACGATGTAGATAGATAGATACCATTACCATACATAATTACCCAGACAACTATGTTAGATACACAGTTGTCTGGGTAATTACGCCGAATAAGATTTTTTAAAGGACTTGACTTTTTCGTTGAAGTCATGGCGATTATTACAGAGACTTAAATGTCGGAGAGTTTCTCCTTTGATAAAGCCCTTGAAACAACTTTCGGGGTGGCTTGAATTGCGTGATAAATATTGGAATGCTTCGCTTTGTTTTGAATAAGCTCGGGTGTAAAGAAAATTAGTTTTTGCGGAAGGATTTCCTTTAAAAATATTGATATCTAGGTAGCTTATTTCTGAATATGATGATTCACATGTTTTAAGGTGGGACGAAGGATGTTATTATGATCCACAAAAGTTTTCAGTTCAAGTTCAGAACCGTCAAAAATAGAAGGATATCATTTTTATACCTCAACCAACGAATTATGTGCTTCGAGAGGGGGTGTAATCTCGTTCTCAAAATGATGGAAAGTAATTTTAGCTATTTCGGGTGAGGATTCAGAGCCCATTGTTACACCTACTGTTTGTAGGCAGTATCTTTTATCGAATTTAAAACAGTTGCGTTTTATGATGAGCTCTAGAATCTGTTGGAAAGATTCAGTTGATATTTTGGGTAATGAGTATACGCCGCTGTCGGATGATGCCTAAGCATCGTGCATGCTTGAATAGCTTCATTTTGAGGTATGTTGGTGTATCTAGGGTAACCAATAAAATGTTATCCGGTAATTTTAGATTTTCAATTAAATGAAGGATGTAATTAGTATCCTTCACGTACGTTGGTTGTCTTTGAACCAAAGGAAGGAGAAAGAAATCTAAACATTCCGATATTTGTCGCGTAGGTCATCCACGGACAGAGATTATGGGTCTCCCGCTGAAAGCTGAACCCTAAAAATTCCCATTTTTTAATGGCATCATGTTACAACATATTCCTCATTTACATGTGACATTCACTTAAAAGGTAACTCCTTGGCTTACCTTGATTATGCAATACTTATATATATATATATATATATATATATATATAGTTTATCAAGAAAAATTTTGGCTTTACAAACCCCTCAGATGGCCGGAATCGGCACTTCCCGAATATTTTAAGTTGCATGTACCCAGCCTTAAATTATGGATCTCATGTCTGCAATTTCTCAATTAATGCAAAAAAAAAAAAAAAAATCAATCTATGAAAAATGTTAATATATGTTTCTTAGCGGAGCCGGAAACGGCACTTCCCGAGTGTTCTAAGCAAGAATATGTTCAGCCCCCACTTCGAAATTCTCCTCCCTTCTTGGAGCTTCTTGGATTTTTTAGCCCAAAAGTAGACTGAAAACAGTCAATACTCTCACACACAAAGTCAATGCGTCAGGGTGTCAGGGTGTCAGGGTGGATATAAATGGAAGTTGATAAATTCTACTCGAGGGAGACAGAGCTCAGACCCTCAGTTTCGTGTTACCATTCTTGGGCTTAATATACCGGAGTTGGACGTACTCGGCAGATAAGAGTCCTGTGTGAACTTGCCTCATAAGCGGATTCTAGTCGTACAGTATATTTCTAGGACTAGCAAAATCGCAATAGACATCATCATGTAGCCTGTGGGCAAACATATTTGGATTGTATTAAAATATTTTTTCTCAGTGTGTAATTTCATTTGGGAGGGGAGGGGGGGGGGGCAATTGGGGAGCCACCCGCTGGCTTCGCCATTGCAAGTAAGATACTTGAAATGACAGGACATTTGGAGATTTGGCTGTTGTCTCAAAATAAGCTTGCGGCGACTGCTTGTGTTCTTTACATTAGCAGTTTCTTTACCACCTTATTTGAGTTAAGCTAATTATAAAATGTAATATTAAGCTATTTTATCTTGGGCTAGCGTTCATGCTGGTGTATTCAAGCTATGTATCTTGGTGGAGAAAGGTGGTTCATTTATCAGGAGGGGAAACCCGCCTAAGAATGCATCCACGGCGGGGTCCGGGGATCTCCCCGGAAAAATTTCGAAACAACAGCCCTTATATGCCATTTCCCAGGTTTTGGGTCTCTAAAATTTAAAATTATCATTTGGACTGTAAAATTCTCATTCTCATTCTCATGAAATTCTCATCATTTAAGTATTTTTCCTCAAGTAGGTCAATTTTCATTGGAAATTTCTTAATCTTGGGAGGGAGTTGCCTCTACTCCCCGCAGGCTAAGGTCCTGGAGATACAACTCTGTACTATGTTCTGTTGTGTTTTGTGATTGTTAAGAAGGTTAACTATGCAGTTTAAAATAATAATAAGTTAATAAGATAATCTTATCTAAATGTCTGAGAAAATATTTTCGCGTTGCTCTGTTTTTGTTATTCAATTCCAACAGAAGAGAACACTGCATGGAACGTACTTTAGCCCTATCTGTTTTTAATTACCATATTTTAATGCAAATCTTTTCAGTATAATTACTCACTGGAAGAACAGGAAATGCAAACATTTTTATATCTCAGATGGAAGAATACAGACGTTTTCCTTGATGGAAATTTCAACGGTAAGTTTGTGCAAGATAAGTATATTCTCTTTAGGGTCTTTTACCCTTGTGTTGATACTTTGATGATTAATCGATTTGTATTTTTAATTCGTTCTACAAAAAATGCCAGTTCTAGAAAGAACACCTTTGTATTATCTCTGCAGTGACATTGTACAAGTGTCATATTGACAGACCCGACTGTAGTCGTTGCCTTTCAAATATAACGACTCGTCCGGAATTGGAATGTGGATGGTGTAATAATCCACGAGGATTTTGTGCTGTGGAAGAAAGTTGCCCCTCTGGCCTTCTACTTGAGTGTACTGACCCACCAAAAATTAACTTGGTAACGTATACAATTCTTTATTTATTTTTGTGCACGGAATATAAACAATATTCGTAAGTCTGAGCAGGCTTACTTGAGGCAGGCTCAGAAACCAGTGGGAAGAAGACCTTATTTTTCTGGGTCAAATTATCCATTGTGACAGCCACTCATTACGACATTGGATTTATTTTACTTTTCGTACATTGGGTAATGCATGTACTTTACAATATCAAGAGTAATATTACAACTAGACTGCAGTTATGCTAGACTGAGCCTGCCTAACGAAGGGTGTCTCCTTGTAGGTGGTGACTAGCCAAGCTGATTTCACCAGCTCTCTGCTAAGGCAATCTTTGAATTACGCTGTTTAAAGTTTAAACAGGGATGTGATATTAATATCACCTGCCTGCTCCTGTATAGAAGCAATCAACCGACTACAAACTAGTAATTTTCGTTTGACTATTTTCCAAAGAATAACAACTACTACATTATTAGGAACGATGAAAGTGATAGTTACCGTTAAAAGCCTACAATGTAGTATAGGCCCACCCATATAATTTATCTTAGTATCTTACAAGGTAGATTGGTCCTTTGAACGCAATTTGTGCTTTTAATGATTAGACAGCGAACAACAGTAATGCTTGTGTAAAAATATTGAATAAGATGAATGCATCAATCTATAGGATAATCAGTTACACTCTCTTTCAAGTCTTCTATCGCGAAGTGTTTGAGGTCAGTCGTAGTTTTGCGTATTCCTGTCAGATCTACACTTCCATCATTAAAGTTCGTTTTTCAAGCTGATGTTTTCAGGCTGTAGACTTACAAGAATAATACAGCCTACAACCCCGAGAAAAATTATTTACCTTGCGCATCTATGACCTAGCCTGGGAAAGAGAATGTAATAATATTCCACTAAAGTAAGCAACAAGAATCTAAACAGTTACCTTGCACAAAAGGAACTGAATAAAGTCAAAGAACAACTTTGTCTGGTGTCCTTTGTTGTCGCATTATTCTGAATGAAACTCAATGATTTGTCATATGCGCTATAGTGGCTGGCTTAATCGATAACAATTCTAACGGAAGAATGTTAAGAGACTGAAATATGTTGCAAAATACGAAGTATCTCCTTTCCCCTAAAAGTCGTTCACTTAGATGTTGATTCTGGTTTTGCACAACAGAGAAAACCAAATTTCGTAGTGGCATTAACATATATTTAAGGCAACAACTCAGCTCATGCGCACCATTTAGTAAGGTAGTTTCTGATTGGCTGATGGTATTATATTGTATTGATTGTATCCTTTGTTAAGGGTAGGGATTATTTAGGGATAAGGGTTAGCGTTAGCTTATCATAAAAATTCTTCCGAGACAGTGCGCATTGGCCCAACAACTTGCCCAGACGGCTCTAAAGATGAAGATAGAGGCCCTAACAAATTGTATACCAAAATCCAAACTGCCCATCAGACTACGGCGTCATATAGTGGTGACTTAACTTAATGAAAAAATTGCATGGATTATTTCAAACTAATGACATTGATTAGACTTGTCTTTGTTCTTAGGAGTTCAGCCAAATCTTTACATGCCCAGCGCAATTAAATTGCAACCGTTTTCCATAACAAGCCGTTTGTGTTAAAAGGAGGAATTCTTTCAGAAATTTTTAGCTTAAGTTAGAAGAATAATTTGTGGAAAGACCTTTATATCATTGTAAAGATCAAAGATGGGGACTTTGAATGGACTTTTTATTTTTTTTTTATTAATTACTAAATATATGCAAATATGAAAATTAGATGAAGTCATGAGGTTTTTCTTGCATATATGCAAATAGATGACGTCATAAGGATTTTTTTATTTAATGGTACACAAGATTGTTAGGCATAGTTTTCTCTTTCATGTGATACCAATTTCGAGGAAATTGGACCAAAAATGAGAAAGATATGCTCATTTCACTCTTTGTTTACTTTTGAAAATCCATGCCCACACAGTACTGTAAAATGTACCCACTGTACACACTGACCTCCAGGGGTCAGTTCACTTACTGTGGACAGTGCACAGTGAAACGTGAGAGGTTTTTGATAAAAAAAAGAAAAAAACTTAGTCGGCTTTGTAAGGTAGCTCGTAATGGACATTTTGGTGAAAGAAAAAGTGTGGGGTGGTTGGGGGTTATAATTTGTGATTTTTGGAGGGGAGGTTTGGGTTAGAAATGTACATTTTAGACCAAAATTGATGCATTTTTGAATTTGGAAACGTTTACAACTTCGGTATTTTTGTATAAGGATGCTCATAAAGAACACATTTGCGTTTGAACGAAAAAATCAGACCTGTCGTTGTGGAGTTATGAATGTATATGCGAGGCCTGATTTTGGTCTTGAAACGTTGGTTTTTGACCAAAATGAGGCCTTTTTGGAAAATTTCTAAGTACCTGAAATGATTTTTTTCCAAAATTGCATCATTTTAAGCATTTTTTTAATATTTGGACAATTTTTTAATGTAAACAATCACTTTATGATATTTTGTGGCAAAATATCAACTTGGCTTTATTTTGGTGGTTAAATAAAGTCGGTTGGGTGTTACATGACAAAGTTATAATTTTTAAAAAAAATGTTCACTCGATTTGCGTGCCATTGGCACTACATTAATGGAAAAGACCTAATTTAGTATTGTCCCTTGGATATTGGTGTGCCCTATTGAGAGAAATTTTAATATTGCCCTGGAACAAATTTACGGTTTCCAGGTCTCACCAACAAGCAGTCCAATCGAAGGAGGAACTATTGTAGAGGTTAATGGAACAGACCTTGGACAAAGGTTCAGTGACATAGTAAATGTGTCGCTTGCGGGGGTACTATGTCATCAACAGAGCTATGCTGACAACTATCAAGTCGGTGCAAGGTAAAGGTCGCCTTATATACTGCTCACAATATTTAGCATCACCTAATTATTTCCAAATTAAGGCTTATTTTTCTCATATTTATTGTCTACATAATGATTTTCGTAAGTAATGTGTCTGATATTCACATCTGAAAAACCAAAAGTGTAAGAAGTGGTTAAAAACAATCATCATTTTTGTTGTAATGAACGTCCCCAAGTAGTAAACATAGTACCCATAATTTTACAGTCTTCACATGACTTCCATATTACCGCAAGTAGAATCAGCTTATAAATCATGTTACTATATCGAAAACAGGAAAACGACTGAAATGTTTTTCATATTCACTGTTATTTTAGAAGATAACAACGAACACTTTAGGTCTCTTGCTGTGGGAATTCAACACTTAACAAATTTCACGGAAAATTTACTTTACTTTTTTGGAAGGATAAATCAATTCAAATTTAAATTTTACCAAATCAGTCCAGAAGTAAGATGTAATAGTTCATTAGTTATGGTAAATCTAAATTAAATTTTTTGTATTGTTCATGTCAGGCATATATGTTTATTTGAACTACACTTTTTTCTCCCACGTTTGTTTATAAGTTGGGGGAAGAGCTGTCAGATTAGCCCGCATTGCATAGTCGCACAAAAAATTGAAACAGAAGACAAGGAAAAAAGAAAAGAAAGGAAAACAATTAACTTCTGTGACGTGTAGAATACACATGTACCTTTACAACCTGGCTTCACAGTGGGCACAGCAGTAGCGTCCACCAATACTCTTTGTACGACACAAATTTAAGTTTTTGAGTCTAATGGCTAGAACAGAACAGTATAACTAGAAACAAAGAACATAACACGTTTATATTATCAATACATGGACAGTTTAACTGGTAGAAGCATTCTTGTTGTAGATTGTATTTTCCCTACGACATTAATAATTAAGGAATAGTTATTTGTAGGAAGTATCATTTTTGAAACTTTTTTCTATTAGCAGATATTTTTTTATAAAGGCATTGTACATATTCAGAGTCTTTCCAATAGCTGAAACGAGGCTTTGAGTTTTTTCATATTTTTTTCAGTAAGAGCTGTAACTGATTGGAAGATATCACAGAATGATATCACGGGAGTGTTTTGCATTTTCCCCTTTTGCCAAATGCTGGCAGATTTTTAGTAAAGTAGCTTCAAACTTATCAATGTTAATGGTATTTTGGACTGTTTTCTAAAGATGCAATAAAACGACGGTTTCAGAAAAAAATATTCGTTTTTAGTCAATGATAGTCGAAAGCAGGTTTATACGCCTGTATTGTATTCATGATATATTACCACCGTTTCGAGACAGCTGAAATAACATGACCAAGGACTGTAAAATTGGACGAGCAAACTTACGTAGGAGACTTACACAAATAATTTAAATTGTCCATGCATGGATGTACAAGATTTAAGCCACTACAGTTTCTAGCGTGGGAAGACAGTTTGAGTACCGAATGTGGTAAATATAACAGAATTGAACTTAAGCGAAAGTTTGGATCTCTTTGTTTTAATAAACAAGTCCAATTTTTACATTCCTAGTTTGAAGTGTGAAACAGGAATTTCATCCAACACAAGACAAGGAAAGGTGTCAATATTTGTTGGGAATAAGACGGAAGCAGAATATGAC
>WURT03656610.1:0-18579 GCA_009936505.3 Holothuria glaberrima
TCAGAAATGTTCTTAACATTTTCATTCAGTCCGTTAACATTATTGCACTTACGAATATCCCCAAGCAGGGCAGTCATGAATGGCGTTCCAGGTTTTTTTTATACTCTGATTGCTAAATTTCCTGTGATAGTAATTAAACTTGGCAGTACGAGTAACAATTGTAAGATTGTTTCTGAATCTTTCATAACCAGCTATATTCTCAGGAGTAGGATGTTTGACGTATTTTCGGTTCAGTTTATTTTTTGTACGACAAGAGTTTAAAATCCCACTAGAACACCACACTTTCCGCGCTTGGGGAGTTTTAACAGTGACGACAGGGAAAAAATTAACGTATTTTTTGGAAAATTCTCCATAAATAGAATATAGGCCAAATTTATATCAGTTTTGTTTTAGCCTCTTTCTTGAGCTTGCATTAGTCAGAAAGAAGTAGCAATATCGAAACAAAAAGTGGAAACTTCGAAACCAACAATTTAGAAATATAGAAACCTCGAAATAAAAAACTCGAAATATAGAAATATAGCCTACGAATCTCGAAATATCGAAACGAAAAAGTCGAAACAGAAATGTCGAAACGAAAAAGTCGAAATATAGAAATATCGAAAAGAAAAAGTCGAAATATAGAAATCTCGAAATGTCTTTTCAGAGCCACGGTAGTGATAGAATTACCCTGCTTGCTTGCTTTGTACGATCGTTGTACACGTAGTTTGCTTGCTGTACGTATTTCTCATTTTCCTATTTAAGCTTATGTCATTCTGCACTGTGCATATGGGTAGTCGGCTGCGTAGGCCTTACAACTCCAGTTGGGCTGTATTATTTTCATTGTTGGCTTTTTCCACTAGATCTGTGTTTTTAGGTTCATTCTGGGTTTCTGGGTTTTATTTTTTCAGAAAGGTGTAAATCTAGGTTTTTACAGTTTGAAGTTGAAAATCGCACATTTTACAGCATTTCACAAGTTTCATGACAGAAAATGTTCAAAAACATTTTAAATGTACTGAAAATGCATGCATAATTCTGGAAAGCGAAGAAAGTTTCTCAGTTCGTATTCCGTGTACGTATTCATACCCTCGAGCAGGGCTCATTATGTGCAAAGTATACTAACAAAACGCACAGCCCCTTTCGAGGGCTACTTCCGTAGCTGTTGTAGATTGGGTATCTGTGCATGTTCACAACACGATACATAGCAATTTTCTAAACCACGGTGCATTATGTAGGCTACATGAACGTAGGCTGCCCTGGAACAGTACAGGTCAAGCCCATGAGTGAATCTGACTCTGAGGGTAGAGGGGTGGATGTTGTGTGGATAAAGCATGACTAGCCTATCAGTGTACATAAATTATACCTGAGTGTTTAACTAACTCCAGGCCAACACCTAAATGCTATTGAACTTGAAGATATTGAGAAGCCGACTAACAGTAGTATCCTACAATTGCACCACTGTAGTATATTATTTAGTGGGCCTATCGATCTTCCTGTCAGTCCAGCAGTCCATTAAATTGTTGATGATTGAGGTTCAAAAGGATTAAAGAGAACTGCTCCATGTCCACAAATTTCTCTCTGAAATGAATCCCTTGTCATTTTAGCTACTTAAAGGTTCAAAGTAATCTCGGGTTCGAGGTCATTGTATATATTGAAGGCTCGACATAAGGAAGTTCAGCTTCTCTCATGCTGAACTGCCCAAATGAGAAGAATAGTCTGCTCGAGTGTGTCAGCGATCCAACCAAGGAGTTGCAGCTCTGTTGGAGTCGCCTCTGTTGCAGCTCTCTGGTTCACTAACATTGGCGATGACAAGTGTTTCAATGATTGTGGTAGAATCTAATTGTAGTGGGTTTGCTTGATGTTGGTCCGGCTAGTTGATTTTGGTAAACGGTTTATTTTTACTTTGGGGCCACTTATGGAGCCGTAGCTTTTCTTTGCCCATTAACCTGCCATTGCAGTATGTTATGAATGTATGCACGGACGCACCCCAGTAACGCTCCTATTCATAAGCGTAGGGGAATGAGCTTATTGTCGCAGGCTAAAAAAATTTTTTTGAAGAAAATTGCAAATTTTCCGCATGATTTAACCACCCCCCGCTCACCTATGATTTTATATCATCCTGTAATTACGTATGTCTTCTGTGGGTCGGATTCCCCAAACGTATAGCTGATCTGGGTTTTTCTTTGGCAAGCTGGGGTTTTTTGGTCTTTTTTTTTTTTTACTCAAATCTGGTTCATTTGTTTTCATTGAGTGGCATCACTGGTTAACATAGTCAGGGTAACCCTGAAGTAGGGCGTGTTTACATTTGATCTTATCACATCCCTTCGAGGGGTATGAATGGCCAAATGAAGCATGCCCTCGACAACAGGTTACCATGACTATCGTTAACATTGCTTTTCTAATGAACGCTCGTGAATGCCAGTCGGTACAATGAACGCCCAACCTGTGTGAATGATTGCCCGACCTGTGAATTGATTGTCTGTGCTGTGTCATTGGTCGCTCGTCGTGTGGATGCCCCAAACTTAAGGTTGCAACGGATGAAAAGCTCGTAGTGTGGGTTTAGTTAAAGAAAAAGTTCACCAAATGGGAAGGTTATTGTATTGTCAGCGACCTATAACTCTAATGTGATATTTTTTTCGTTCGAAAACTTAAATAAGTTTGTAACTTTTCGTCACAGCACTTATTGACTCATCAGTGTAAGTTCCATGTGATGTAGTACAATGTGATTAGAAAGGAGATAGGGGACAGGGGGTGGAGTACATTTGAACAACACAAAAAATTATGGATTTTTTTGTCATTCCAGTGACATGCTTTACCCATATTAACTATTTGGATACTAAAAGTGTATTTTATCAGTGGGGGAGCGTCCACATAGTCGGGTGGTTTTAGGTTTTCGGCAACCGTATCATTGCGGCATAGGGTATTTCCAGACTTGTAGTGAATCCCTAGTACGAGTAAAAGGCGTCGAGTAGAAGTACGAGTACAGTCATGAGTACGAGTACGAGAACCTGATTTTTAAACCCTCTGAGTACGAGTACGAGTCCAAAGCCATAAGTACGAGTACAGAAAAATGTATTCGAGTACGAGTACGAGTACATTTCTTAGTACATGTTTAGGCTGGAGTGATATAACAGCAGCAACATACAATTGTCTTTAAGGTAATTTAAAGTATTTTATTGTCTTTAATTAAAGACTTCAATTAAAGACTTTAATTGTCTTTTAATTGTCTTTAACTGTCTCCAAGGTTGAGGGTAGGGTTGGCCTAGTCGGATAAGAGTAGAGGTCCCCGGATAAGATCATTGTGGGTATCTGGATGTCCGAGAAGGGAAGTTGTCCCATTCATCAAGTCGTCCTCTCTGTTTGGTTCAGCTGTCAATCAGTAGGGAAGACTGGCAGAGTGAGAAACCTCCACCCTTTCAGCCTGCTTTGGCCCGGGACACACTCACCGAGTCACGTCCATCAGATGGGGACGTTAAATGGCGGTCCCGGGCAGCCTATGGGGGAGGGGGCTCAATACACATCTACCTGTGATGCCGATGTTTAGAAAATGTATTCAAGTACTCATTACGCAAAAGCGTTGAAAACTGAGGGTATTTTAGGCAACCTTTTGCCTTATATTCTCCCGCTACGGGAAAAACAGGTATTTAAGTCGAACGTAAGTCAAGCAAGAACTCTACAGCGTCCGTAAAGCGCCAAAAATTTTGTTTGTATTGCAAGTTTTGTCCTCGTGAGACCATGAAAAGTCAAAAAGTCGGGAAGACTGATCGCCGTCGGGATGAGAGTGATGTCAGGTGGGGCAGGACTCATTTTCCCCGTCGGAGAAGAACCCCACATGGTCGAGTAAATTTTCCAGTTTTGTCGGAACACGATATGAATTGAGTCTTTTCTGTGATTAACTTGATATTTTGCCTTAAATGAGAGCACTAAATCCTGTAGTAAATCCCTCGAATTTTCCAATTTTACTAACTACAGACCCAAAATGAACACCGAAAATTTTGCACTCGACAACCTTTTAGCAACCTGTCGCCCTTGTTGAGGTTTCAGGCTGCAGTTCCACTTCGGGGAGCTTAAATCCCTGTCACGCAAATCCTAGTGCTACCCTAGCACCAGGTTTACGCATTTATCGTACCTACTATCCTGACTATATGTGTCCCGAAAACATTGAAAATTCTACGATAGAAGAAAACGGCTTCCTGTGCTCCCCCAGAGCCATTTCCCAACCCCCTTTCCCCGTTTGATGTCATTTACAGAGCAACTTACAAAGAAACATTTACAGGCCGTGCTTAACATTTGCAGGAATTATGTATAACATTTATGCACTGAAACAACACCATTTGGGCGTGTTTCAGGCAATAAAAAGTACGGTACTAATTATTAAGGATTCGGACGAAAAGCAGTGTTTGCTCGAGCCCCCCCCCCCCTAGACTTTCCGGTACCTCGACCCCTTTTTGTTTGTCATACTGTTTAACTCCAGCCGAGTATCTTCCGTCTGATCACAACATTGTCATATTTTAGGGCACTCGACTTCGAATCCTTCAGTCAAGAGTTCTAGTCCTCGGCAGTATGGGAAGTGTGTCTCTCTCATTTTGCGTTAAAGTTGTCGAGTTGTTGCACTTGCTTTTTCTTTTTTATCTATGTTGTTCTAGCTTTCATCGACTCCTCTGCGTTCCCCAGTTTTCTTTTCTTAACTTGGCTTCGTATTGTGAATCATGCCCACTGTAACTTTCCAAATCAGGTCGCTAGACGCTATTGAATATGGCCTATATTATCAGGACGTGACGGGACATGCAACCCCCACCCTCCCACATTGCTTTTTCCGGTTGCAATTGATATCAGTTTTAGAAAAACGTTTTCGCGTTTTGAGATGAAAACAATTCCATAGTTCATGTAATTAGCAGTTAACACGAAAGGTCTCAATAAAATCAGAAGCCCCGGCGAAGAAGTCGACGGGGCTTCTGATTTTATTGAGACCGAATTCGACTAAGTTCCCAAAGCAACTCTTGGTTTTCGTGGAAATCGACTCTGGATAAATATTCAAAAGTTAACGGCTTGAAAAGCTGTTAACTTGAAGTTAGGGGGTAGGCCTAAGCAGCTGCCAACAATACGTGACGGCATTGTCCTCCTTTGAATGTGCGGTAATTTGTGAAAGGAAGAGATCGAATCCTTTGAACTTGACCAAGTCTCCCTCTGCATTTTCCTGCTGCCGTTTTTCATTAAGGTAGCACGCCCCCATTTACGTGCAGTCTGTTTGCTCGCCTTCAAAAATATCACCAAGAGTAGACATATGGACAACTTTTGCGACATGTTGCCGAATAGGATGGGGTCTGTTGTCAATTTTATATGAAAGAAGACTACATGAAATATCACTGGTGCCAAAATTGGGTCAATTGAATCAGTTTTGAAGAAATTATGGGCTTAGAAGCTGGCGACCGTAGATTAGGCTTTCAGTGATTAAAAACGCCCGGGTAAAGGTACGCACACTGAGCTCCGCTAGCAAAACATCTTCACGGTCGTGGTGTGGTAAATTGAAATTGCCATGAGTGGCTAAATTGTTAGCTTTCTTGTGAGGGGTAAGCTTGTACCTGTCGAAGACTTCTACAAGGTTTTAGATAGCGAACCACTAATTATCATTGCCCCACCAACTTTCAAACTAAATCAGGTCAATCCCCCCCCCCCCTCCGCCCTGATAGTTCCATATAAAAGTTCTCAACCCGGACATGTCAGCCCTCTGGTGAAAGCTCACAGTAAGGGCTCGTCACCATTGAGATTTTGAGCTAGAAGGGCTCGAAAGCCTCGAACAATAGGTGCATGCCCCCAGCCCTGATCACTACTCAAAGACACCTTAGCAGTGAGTAGGGGGTGACGGAGGCACAATAAGTTAGGAAAGTTTGTACGCTTTCATATTGGAGCATTTGATAGCTTTCAAACATGCATATGCATGTTGTATATTAAGAGCCTAACTCTGATTGGCTAAAACCCTAACCCTAATCCTAACCCTGATTGGTCCTAACCCTCTGTGCCTCCGTCGTAGTGGTAGTGTACTATGTGGAAATGGCAGCACTTTTGAGGATAACGGTGTAAGAGGAGTATGGTTGAGGAGTGAGAGGGGAAGGAAAAGAACGCCCCTTCTGAGGAGCTTGGGAATGTCAATAATCAACTTTCTTTCGATATTATACGTCCGCTGTCACATGTTTTTTCACACGGATGTTTTGGAACTTGTCTCATGTCTCACAAATCTAGGCTTTGGAGGGAAGGAAGATAGCTCTTTTTGACATTTCTGATTAGGGTACTGATAAGGAAACACTTTCCCCCAACCTCCCTCGTTATATTCTTTTACGCAACATAGTACATATTTGACTTGAAACAACGACGTAAACGGTTAACAGTTAACGAGTTGAAAAAATAAAACATCATAGTTTTCGTAAACGGCGTCTGATGTTTATGAATAAAATGAATTTTCACCATAAATTTATACCCTAGTGAAGTTGCCTTAGTTCAAAGTATCTCCCCCAAAAAAGTCTGTAACAAGCGAAAGGTGTTCTCAGTTTAACTTGGCAGATTGTTCAGAGCACACATTTTAATACCAATTAAGTAAGACCATCGGGGCAACCAAAAACACCTACAAGCTAACAACCGTCTTCCTACGCACAGGTTTCCACATATTTTCGTTAAGATAGTACAGTATAGTGTAATTACGTTCTTGCTTAAACTCATTAAGTCCAGCCTGCGATGCCGTTGTCGTTTAATCTCTTAAACTTTCGTTTTCGCACTCTCCATTGAATTATGGTTGACACACAGGTGAAATGAAGATACGGCTAACAATTCTTTTTCTTGTACGTCTTCACATTTTGGGGCAGGAGTTTTTCAATGGGATTAAAAAATGTTTGATTCTGAAATTTCAAAAATTTGTACTTTACATTACAGAAAGTCAAATTCAAATTGTCGCATTTAATTTTGGCCTTGAAGGGCAGTTGTTTATGACACTATAAAGTGACTGCATGAATGTGGGAAAAGCCCATGACTCTAAAATAAATTACAGCTTCAAGTTGTGTGTCTAACTAACTCAAAAACTGAGATCAAATTTGGCTTCTTATGAAAGGCCATCTGTTCAACGTTACGTTACTCAGGTCGGTAGCCAGACAAGGTACTGAAGGGGGGGGGGGGCAAAAAATTTTCCAGGGGGTCAAATGTGTAAAAATGTATTAAGTCAATGGTAACTTGAAAACTTTCTAGGGGGAGAAAAAAATCAAGGGGGCTTCGCCCCTTGACAACCGGCCTGAGGGTTCTGCTCCCCAAAGGAGCTACGTTCCGAAAGGAGTGACCAACTTCTTGAGTCTTGACGTTCAGAACTATACATCACGGGTCTGTCATGAGAGGCCCCATCCTTCACTGGCTGAAAAGAACAGATACTACACATGATCCTATAGCCAAAAAGCCATATAGCCGTCTTACCCGCGGCACACTGCAACCTCAAACGCATGAAAGAAAAGCTTGCGTTTCTATTCTTAGATAATTTTATTGTACAAAATTCATGCCTCATTCAGTAACAAACATTGTCGTTCAGCGTCGCCAAGTCATTTTCCTTCAAGTCAAGTCAAATCACGAGTCATTTTTTTCAAGTCAAGTCAAATCACGAGTCATTTTTTCAAGTCAAGTCGCAAGTCAAGAAAAAGTGCGACTTAAGTCGGACAATAAAGGAGATATGTATTTCTAGCACGAAATTTTGTAAGCGCTAGTACGCCGCCTACACGCAAACCTATATGGTGGACCTTCGATTCGGTGAGATCAGTGCTACTCAGGTCGGTTCCAGAAACCTTAGGGTCAACTGAGGAATTGAGATAGATGTGATTGTGTTAAGAGTTATGGTTTCCTATCGATTAATTAATTGCCTAGTCTTTTTTGCTTTGTTCATAGTGACATACACATGATCTTTGGGTCAATGGGTAATCACTTGACACTAAAGTAATTTTTCAGTGCCATGAACAGATGAAATGCATTTTGATTACTGTACCTTAATTTTCATCACCAAAAAATTCACATCTGACAGTCTTTAATTTCAAAACATCCTTAAGGAGAGGACCCACACTTTCCCTCTTTGCCATTTTGAGCAGTATGAGAGTCATAGTTATACCCATGGCCGTATGCAGCAGGGTCAGTGCCCTACTCCCCCCCCCCTTCTGAAATGTTCAAAGCAAATTTTTATCACATCGATCTGTGTTAATTTCCGACATTCTAAAATAAAGAATTTTTAGATTTAATTGGAAGGCATAGAAAGTTCCATTTCTGGCAATATGGGCAAGACACGTAGCGTGGGGGGAGGGAAGAAGTTGGCTAACCGTCCCCTCCTTGGGGGCATTTTTTATTTTTCTATTACTTATTACCCTAATAACTCAAAATATCATTTTTGGCGCGCTTCGCGTGCATCCATTCTGAAAACTCTTCTCCAATTCTATAGGTAGGAGCTATAGTTTCCGAAAACCCCTAATCCAACCTCACCTCAATCCTCCCCAACTCCCTGCACTATCAGTCCCGGCAGGCTGTTAGTCATAAGGAGTGATGCTTCATTCGCTTCAAGCAGTGTTGCATTTCAACATTTTCTTGGGAAGGCCCGCAGCCCTCTTTCGCCTTGTCAAGTGTGCGTCTGTGTAGGTTGGGTTCAAATATCTACACCAAAATGGGTTTAAATAGGTTTAACTAACTCTGTAAATAACTGTAAATAAGGGAAGGGGTGAAATGGTGTATTTCAGTGTAAGACACACCTCTCAATGAAGAGGTTAGATGTGGGTTTGTAATCTCTGGAAACTTTTTTGAATGTTAGAGTATGAAACTATTTTTTTCTCATAAATTTAAGAACTGCAATACAGAAAGGAATGTATGAAACATCTGTAGGTAGATATTCTAGCATAACATTTTGACTCCGCGTCTTTACTTTGTGGCAATGCCTATGGTCAGTTGGTCACATTATGATGTTTTCAATGCTTTCAAACGGAATATATGTTTTGCATTAACATGAATCAATGAGGTTCTCATCATGGTACGGACTCTCTGAAGCGATGCATTCATGTCCTAAGGAACCTCTTGCTCTTTGCTCTTCCTAGTGATTATCACAGTACCAAGATGAACTAGGATCAGGGATTTTTTGTCGAAATGACAAATGTAAAGAACCACTCCTCACCTAGAACTCATTTACTTTCACTGCCAGTCAATGTGAAATTGTTGAAACCCTGATTGACTTGGCCCATGGGGCCCGGCCAGAAATAACCTTTTATATGAAGGTATATCTGACCATGGAGCTATTACGAATGGAGTACAAGCAGAGAAACTTTCTTTGAAGTCATCATGGGTTCCGAAATTCAAAGAGTAATGAGCCGTGAATAACCTCACGGATTTATCTACACTTGCTGAAAAATAGTCTTACGTAATAAATAGACAGCTCTCCGTGTGAAAGGTGTGAAAGGCATTTGTTAATACACTGTGTAGTGCATGGGAACTTGTGACCTTTAAAATTCAAAAATGTAGCAAAGTTTAAAAAAGTTTAAAAAAAATTTATCAAAAAAGTACGCACCCGCACACTTTCAAGAGGCATACCGTAGTAAAGATGAAACAACTATCGATCCTGCTGTTCATTTATTAGCGGTGCAAGAGCTGCCAGGTAGATTTTGGGATGTTACCTTTAAAAGTGTAAACTGGATGAGGACATTTTTTCCTCCTTTGTGTCGTGCTAAAGGCTACGTTGTGAGTCCGTATTCCAATTCCGCGACGACTGTTGTTACCGTTCTGGGGAAAAATGGTAAGGTTGTGTGTGGAAAATTTGTGACTTTTCCAATTACCCTCATGTCTACAACGGAAAAGGACAATATCAAATGCAATTTCAGAGTGACATTCCCTCCTATATCCGTCTCGGGGGAGGGGGAGGAATTGTTAGGTACGCTATTATAACCAGCCGAGAACCTGTTTAAAGTGCGGAGGGAAGGATCATGATGTTAAAGAGTGTCAGGCAACGGTGTGCTTCAGTTGTGAGAGCTTGGGACATATCGCCAAAGATTGTGTTTCCGAAATTAAGTGCACCGTTTGCGATAAACCCGGTCACTCGCAAAGAGAATGTCCCATCTCATTTGCAAACTTAATCAATCCCGCCCGTTAAGGTGGATTGCCGGTGATGCACAAATCGTTGACAGGGAAGAGGAAAGTGATGAGACTGAAACCACTGAATTTGGTAGATTTGGAAAGCCAGAGCCAAAGTCTCTTTACTAAAGGTGTTAAAGGAACAACAAATGGACAGGCGGAATCCAGTTCTTAATGGACACTTCAATGGAACAGTTGCCTTTATCACTGTCTGCAGAGAAACCCGTAGTTCAGCCTTCACAGCACTATGCAGAACTAGCAGACGAACAGGTACATCCAGCTGTTCCAGATACTTGTACTAGTGTCCCACCCGCCTTGCTCAATCCCGAAGGAGTTGAATCTATCATGTAAAGCCAAGCCAGTGGATAGTTCCAAGGCACATTTATCTACATCCCGTCTGCAGAGAAACCCTCTTTGCCCAATCCCAATGGAATGCCAAGCCTTAATAGATAGTTCCAAGGAACAAGTACCTACATCCCAGTCTGCAAAGAAACCCGTTGTTCAGAACCCCTTTCCTCCCAGTGTAAAGGGTTCTACTCCAATGACTCGTGAAGATCGATCAGCAAGCAAAATGACAATTCGTTTGTTATGGAAAATAAGGCGGAGGATTCAAATACTTCCCAAAACTCACAAGACTGGTATACCTTACCAAGAGGAGGGTTCACTTCTCAACCCGCACCTAGCACTGATCGGAGAAGCAGATCGAGATCTAACATTCGTTTCCCTTTTGATGACCCAAATCTTTTTGGAAGATGAATCCTGGCATTCTTGTTATCGTAAGGGATGCCAATTAAGAGACTTTTTCAAGTTTTCAAGGATTAAAGGACCATGTCTCCAGAGAACACCCCAAACTGAAACTACGTAAATATCCGTGTCTTCGAAAATCATGCAAAATCGTTACTATATAAACACCCTAAAGAATGGATACTTCATATTGCAAAGGAACACCCTGATTTTGCTATGGAGCACGAGCTAGAGTTCTGTGATATGTACATATGACTTTTTGAAGTCTTAAGGGGTTTGATATGTACCCTGTGATTCACTTTTTAATCATGTTCAATCTTTCAATTGCTACCATTCACGCTAATGGCGTCCGAGATGGCAGAAAACGTGCTCGTGTCTTACAATGGATGGGAGTTTTCGCTTTTTACATTATCTTGCTTCAAGAACTTTATTTATCCACTGAGACGGATTTCTCGTTATTTAAAAGTGAGTGAGGCGGAAAGGAGAGAATTTTCGAGTAACTTAGATTTTTATGTGAGAGGCCCAAATCCCTTAATTCTAGGTGGCGATTTCAATTGTATTATGGAGGAGATTGATCGGGAAAGTCACACAGTTAACCCACAATGCTTAGCAGGACGGGGTGAGACTATTGATCTTGTTACTACTTACAAGCTAACTGATTGTTACAGAGCCTTTCACCTGTCTCTCCCAGGTTACACTTGGTCGAGCACGGGTGTTAGTCAAAGCTCAAGGTAAGACAGGATTTATTTATCTCAAGAGTTTACTAGTAGGTCTGCTGAGAATTCTCTTTTTCGGTCCCTATTCGGATCACGACTGTGCACACCTTGGTATTCAGCGGTTAGCTCGCGAGAAAAGCAATTGTTTGCTACATTTACAAAGAGTTTGTTGTAATTCGAACAAGGATGAAGTTGAAAACATCATTGAAAATGAGCTATGTGAGCTTGTATTCGCTCTCGGGTAAAGATCCTTGAGGATAATAAAAAACCTTCCGCTTTCTTTTACAGAGAAGAGAGACGTCGAGCAGGGCGGAAAGTGATTACATCAATTAAAAACGGTGGTAAAATTGTGTTTACCAGTAGTCAAATTACGGGTGTTTTTCATAATTTCTACACTAATTTGTTTACCAGGAATTCTAATGTAAACTAAAATGTCTGGACAAAAGCTAAACGCGATGGTATCAAAGAAATTGTTGAGGCAGATTATAAAGAACTATGTATACATATAGCCAATGCATAGTTTGGTGTGGCTCGATGACATCAAAACAAACTTGCTACAAGTCATCATTTTTCGTGAATGGTGGCACCCTGTCATTGCAATAAATAGCTATTTCTCTAGAACGAAACAAGATGCAATGAAGATGTTTGCGACTTTGTTGCTTTATCATATGTACCTACTTAGAAGGCAGAATTTATTTCCCTTTAATCTGCCTGCTAAAAATTCGAGTACTTTTACAGTAGCTCATGAACTCTGGCTACAACAATTGTTATAAAGTTCATACTCAATTCAAGGTGGGCCCTCTGTCCACAATACCAATGAAGCACTGGCTTTGATGGTAACAATTGAAGATGTGGGTTGTGTCATACAAATGGTGTTCTTCAATACAATTCAGTTTATTGAAAATTGTTTTCTTTATTGGCCTACAGTACAATGTTGTTTATTTCACCAAGCGTGTGCAAAGCAGATTTAATGAATACTTTACATGGAAAAATAATTGATAAAGACAAATTACCAGCAGAATGAGTCTTGAGCCTCCTCCATATATTGCTACAAATATTTACGGGTTAGAGTCAGGAAAGGGCATATCCAGGAATTTTCAATAGAGTGGGTCCAAGGTTTGATTGACTGCTGTCTTGGGGAGAGTCTAAAGGGTTCGCTCCCCTTTGGAAAAATTTTTATTTTGGAAGAGGGCTTATATGCAAAATGTGCTATATTGGACACAGTTTGAAGGATTTTCTTCTTTTTGCCTCAATTTTTTTCACGCATGACGGCCTGGGAGGGGGGAGTTGCGCCACTGGGAGGTGTGTTTGAAGGCAGTTAGGGAAGTGCCCAGTTTGGTGATCTGTGCGGTGCTTTTGTTATTCTTTGCACGTTGATTTACAACAACTGACAGTGACAAACCTCTTTGATGGTGCCATAAAGTTTGGTATATTGCCAATGGGAGACCAAAATTCCCTAGGTCCAGTTTGACATTAAACGAGGGCCAATGAACCTTATTAGTTTATCCAAATGAAAAGGTTGTCAAGGAAATTCCATTGGAAAGACTCCTTGTTCTTCCAAGAGACTAGGGAGAAGAACGGGTGGATATGCATGCACACACGAATAAGAAAAGTCAGGTTAATGTAATGTAAGTTTTTCAAAGTCAAATTTATTTCTCATATGAAGAATGAAACACAGTAAAAAATTACATATACAAGTATTAAGGGTATATGAAGGACACTAGAAAAACAGAAAACGGTCAACAAAGCTAGTGACCATTTAAAAACAGGAACCAAACTATAAACCCAAAAAGGGGAGGAAACTGATCCCCAAAGAATTTTACAAAAGCGAAGGCAAGAGAAGGAAAGAAGGAAAAAAGAGAGAAAGAATGAGTATAGCTAAGAATTTAGAAAAGAAGACCGACGTGGGAGATTCAGGGCAAATATAATAAATAGTAAATGTACATGACATCTAGAACTATGTATAATTACTGGTAAGTTCAGCTTTAACACTGCCAAGGAATGAGTCACATTCGATCTTAGTATTTACAGTCCTAGATGCTATAAGAATAGTTATGAATTTTCCACGATAACTTTTACGATAGGTAAGAGTAAAAATATTGCTTAAACGAGTACTTGGTTGACAGTCAGATCTTGGTGGGCGTAAAGCATAAGGTTAAGACATTGTTACAGTGTTTGTATGATATCAAATCAAACATGCAATAGAAATGAATATCTTTTATCATAAGGAGCTTATTCTCACTGTACAATAAACAAGTAACTTATTTTGAAGGATCTGAAGTGGTGACAAGACAGTCTAGCTGTACCGTAAATCTCGATTGCGTATCTTAACAAGAAAGATTGTACTGTTAAATATGATTTCATTACAACAAGAATGGGCTTTAGCAGAAGCATAAAAAATATTGAAATTAGTTTTACAAAGATGTAAGGTGAGCCTGTTGAAGTCAAACCATTCTTTAACCAGGCTCAGAGTACAAGTTCCCTTCTGGGCTAGAGTATTACAATCCGTATCATACACAAAAGCAAGTACCATCGACAAACAGACGAACTGATTTATTAGGGACAGCTTCTTCATTAACATAAATTAAGAACAATAGATCCTTGCAGTACACCCGTTTTGATGGGCAGTGAATGGGAATTCACTTCATTAGCAAAAACACACTGCTTCCTGTTTAGCAATTATGTTTACAACAGTTTATGAGGGGTACCACAAAATACTATAGTAATGAAGTTTTCATAGCAAAATTATGGTCAACAGTATCAAATGCCTTTTTGAGGTCAAGATAGAGTCCTAGACATTGTTTCTTATTTCAAGCTGTGAACGAATAGTTTTAACAGTTTCTAATAAAGCGCAGCTAGTGGAGTGGCTTTTCCTAAACCCAAACTGATAGTCATAAAATATTTTTGATAAATATGTTAAATGATAGGATAGTCATATTGAAGCCAACATGCAAATACACACAAAGCATGGAAAATAAGGCTTACAGACAATGGGTCTTGAGTTATGCTATAAATATACTCTTTGGTATATCCTAATACTGTCCTTAATAAAAAAAAACAACACTTGTAAACAAACCCTCCCTTGTATGTTCTGAATGCTGTGGCTAGGGTTTCTAGAGCTGGATTTAATGTCTATGCATGGGGTATAATTTATGTAATTGGGGGAGGAAGGAAGTCAGGTGGACATTTTAACATGATCAATTCATCATGTTGCTTTCCTAATTACCGTGTCAAAAATTCATGCACTGTTCTATCCCAATTATCTTTTACGTAGGCCCAATTGCAAGATGCCCAAAGCATACCTTAATACTAGTGTTAAGATTTGAAGATTGGTTTTAGGATAAATTAGTTATTAGATGTTGTGTGCAAGTGTAGAGTTGTACAGCCTAGGCCAAGCCAAAATGAGCCTCTGTGTAGCCTAGAAGTACTACAAGAAAGAATTGCAACTATATGACAAATGAGGGAAACCCTCACATTTCTCACTGCACCACAAAGGATTACCTTGGGTAGCAAGCACACCAAAGACCATGTGCCGATGAGAGGCAGAGAGGGGCAGTGGAGAAACTACTACCCTTCCAAATATTAAGAAATGAAAGCCAAAAATTTGAGCAGAGTCCGTACAAATTCTTGCAAAATTTTTCCACAGGTTTGAGCCAAAAGACTTTGTCCGGCTCAAAATCTTTTGCCTAGGATGAGACAGTACCACTAGTAAAACAGCTGTCTTTACACTCTCCCCTCGTAGGAAACCCTTTCAGTTGTAGTGGGTAGTCTTTTCAGATCTGAGTCCCTCCTTCCCGGTGCTGTGGTCGAGTAGATAAAGGCGGTGGCATTTAAAGGGATGAAGCTTGGCAACCGGGAGGTTCTGGGTTTGATCCCCAGCTGGGTGAAAGTAAGGTGGGTTTTTCATCCAAGAGAAATCTACAGTTTTTCCGTCTAAACTGGCTTTTCAAAAGAAACTAAATTTGATCTAAATTGTTAGTTGGTTAGTCACCCAACGAAGTTGTAATTTATAAGCCACATAGGCTTCTCAAACATTTGTGGTTACTTAGCATCGTAAAACAGCTGCCCTTCAAGGCTTTCCTGCCAACGCAAAGCGAAACAACATGTGTGATAATTAATCAGGTGTAAGCTTCTAAAAGTCAGTTTTGTCTGTAGGGGCTAGCTATTCATAAAAGCTGAGGTTAAAGGGATTTTCCAGAGACAAAATTCAGTAAGTTTAAAAAATGCAGAAAATTTTTCTCTTTTAGGAGGTAAAAACCGTATCTCAATAGTTTGCAGCGTTTGGAAGATACAAATTTTCAAAGAAATGTAATTTTTCTCAAGATAAAGTGCATTATGAGAAATCTGTGATGTCATCGCGGCACATAAATTTGACATAGAATTGAATTTCTTTATGATTTCAATGCCGCTGTAGGGAATATTTACCAGCTTTGTTTGTGATGCCCTACATATGGTGTAGATTTGTGCTTAATCTCATGGAAATATATTTTAACATTCCAACAGTATCAATTTTCAAGGACAAAAAGGACATTTTATTAAAAAGAAAAACAAAGGGAATCTGAGGCAATGTGCCCACTTTACACAACAATCTGTGACCTTGATGAGAACTGGAGGTATTTTTTGACAAAAATAAGCACTCTTTTATATGAGATATCCCCAGTTAGGGAAAGAGTATTACTACGGGGTTTGGAGGGCACGAATTGGAAAATGTTTGTCTTTCACAAGTGACCCTTGTGAAATGCTACTGGAAAATGCATTTAAGGCCTTCCAAGAAAGATATAGGAGGTTAGAGTAACTACTTCTACTCATAATCTTCTGCTTTGGTCCTTAAGCCCCTGGGACTTGGTCTGAAACAGAGTCTGTCTTTAGATTCTCCTTTGTGCAGACGCAAACATAGTTTTCTACTTAAGGCCATATCCTGGTGAGTATACTAAGGTGTAATTAAAACACTGTGCATGCTGTGTAATATGAGGCTGCTCTGCATCTTTTGATTTTTTTAACTCTGATGTCAATCAAAGAGTAGTCACCAACTGAGACTTTTGCTTACCCCCAAGCAAAAGTCATACTTAGGGTGATGCAAATTCCTCTTGAACTCATATTATTATCTCCTTTCAGTTTAGGGGAAAATTGCATAATTTGAATGCCTTAACATTTTTGAGGTGACTGCTTATTCTTTATAATGAAAAAAAAATAGGGTACAGTAACACAAGTGTAGAAATATAAATATTTAGCACGAGTTCTGTGTTCGCTACCATGACATTTAGCCTGCACACTAGTACTAATAATGGATTCCAAGTGTGTGCAACCCAGAGATAAAATTTTATGGCCGTCATTTAAATACAAAACCATTGCTGTAGTCTGAGTCCTATATCAGAGGTATCCGAAATAATGTACTTATAATGAAACGATTGTATTCAAACGTTTTCAGCACTAATATTTACCTTGAGTGCATCTATGACTTCAAAGAGAACACTTAGGGATGCATCTATTACTTCTGAGAGAGTGGTTCTCAAAGAGGCCCCTATTGCCCAGGGGGGCATTGAGAAGTCTCAGGTGGGCGTCACAGAGACACGGGGAATGGGGGCCATTGTCACTGATTTAAGGCGGGTACGACACATCACTGCAGCGATTTAGGGCACAACAAGGCATCCAAGCAGTCTTTTCCATTTCGCTAGTTCTTCCCCTCCTCTTCTTTGTCCCTCCATGCCACCCTCCCAGATCCCTCCCCTCTCCAAAATAAATTTTGTGACCAAATATTATCCAAAAATGGCATTAGAAATTTAAAAACTCCACCCCCTAGATCCAATTTTCTTCCACGTTTGGATTATAAAGTTAACTGAGAAAAAAATACTGAGCCTCCGACTAGGAATGATAGGATGGGTGACCGCAAGGGGATGGTTGAAAAGGCGGTAGTTTAAAAAAGTTTAAAAAAGTTTGAAAACCACTGTTCTAAGAGGACATCTGAGGATATTGCCTTAACACCTGATACAGGCAACTTTCACAACGCTTGGAGACTTTGTGATCTGCAGCACAAGATTTGTGCCATTCTCTGGAAAATCATTGCAGCATATTATTACATTAATCACAAAACATATATCACTAATTGTGCAATGTAGTTGAAAACATTTCTAGATTTTCAAAGGTCAGTCAGGTGCATTTCTTGAATTGGAACCAATCTATAGTAAAACCCTTCCAAAGATCCACAGATTTTGCCTGAATTTTGGGTTGCACTAAAATTTAGGGGAGGGGGAGAGGGCACAGTTCCCCCTGCCCGCTGCCTCATACGCCAATGTTCACAAGTATCTATTATTTTTATTAGATGGTTATCATCACAAAACTATCAACATGTGACAGATAAACTTCCTTACCTTCTGCAGAACTTACAACATCATCGAGATGCTAAAAGCATTTATTGATCATGGATAAACATGTCCATCACCATAAACAGCAAGACGGTTACATCCAGAATTCCACGTTCCTGATGCCTAATTAATTTGGTCGTTCTTCTAAATACCACTGCCTTTATCCAATTAACCAAAGCACTGGTATGAATGTATCTGAAAAAGACAAATATTTGTGTTCTCTTTTACATCATGAAGTATTATACCAAATGTTAGCATTTAAAAGCATGAATATGTGCAACAATTTCACCCATTTTGGGGGCAACGATGGTGCAGTGCGAGGTGGTACCCACAAACGAAGGTAGACTTGCTCTCTGCCCCTCTGGGGGTCCTTACTACAACGAGATATCTTATACTAGTTCAGCCTGAGTCAAAACCTGCCCAGTTATGCTGTGTTGCCCACTAGGAGGTACTATAAGAGTGGTGGAGAGCTAGGCTATATCCTGGCAGACGGAGTCTTACACAATCTGCTACCCTAGCTATAGCCAAACTAGCCAGTGGCAGCACCAAAAGAGACTTGCACATAACACATCATACACGCTCTGTGGCATAGCCGCAAACTCACACCTGTGGAGAGAAGCAGAGAGAGACATGGAGAAATGGAGAAATCAATATTC